>CM060951.1:205173472-205313472 GCA_030765055.1 Mantis religiosa | reverse complement strand
AACTGATTAAGCTCTCACCGAATTCATGTTAGTGTACGCAAAAGACGTGGTGATACCATCAACCATAACAGTATAACTTGAACTGCACAACTGTTTTCAGTAAGCCAGTAATTCAAACTGTAAATAACGAAAGACAGTAGTACCGACATACATTCCTGATTCCCGCCTGCAGGCAAATACCTACAAGAGCACTTCTAGCGGTAGTAGTTTACTGTAACTACTGCAGATGGCACTGAAAACACTACAGCAAGAAGCAGAAGCTTCTGTGCTCCGTTTGTCCGCAGCACAATCCCAAGCAAAAACAGCCAATCAGAGGAGTGGTCTCAAAGCTGATACCGAAATTAAGGTTCGCCAGAAGTAAAGAATCACGATGGATGTCAAAGGAATGTTGGTTCTTTGTTACGACAAGGGCAAGGCCAGTTGAGTCCAACAGTTGTAGGGAAAGTTGTTCTAACAAAAGCAATGTAAGAAACAGCGTCCTTAGCGGTTTTCTAAAGGGGCTCACTTGACTTGTATGAATAGGGAATTCTTTGGATCATTTACAATGGCGACAAAACAGCCACAAAGGGATTTTGGTTGAAAAGGAGTTTCCTGAGAGTGAAAGTTACATATACACACGCGCAGCTGTGGTCATTCAAGCACTCTTCGGCGTGGAGCGGATGTGGCCAGTTCGTGGCTAGGAAGCCATCAGGACAGTCTTCGGCGGGAAGCCGATCAAAACAGTCTTCGGCGTGAGGTCGATGAGAAGAGTCTGAGGCGTAAGGGCGATTAAGGCAGTTCTCTGGTTTTGTCTGTAATATTTGTCGGTTCGTAGATATATGAGGAACGAATAAATTTATCGAGTAATAAACATTCTGCAGTCAGTAACTCTAAACAGAGATTGGTAACCCTTGGTCGGCAGCTTTCATTTCGATCTTTTAAAAGAAGAAGCAGTAAATAAATAAAGTGGAAACGGGCATTCCAGTGTTATTAAAATCTCCTTCTCACACATTCACGCATACCCTGAGAGAAACCTCATTGCTCCTCGACTTACTTGCACGCCATTTTTGTATCAAATAGGCGTCACAACGTGGAATTGTGTGCACCAGTAAACATTTTAGTTACAAATTGGCGCCCAACGTGGGGCTCTTTGTTCGCCACTCAAACATTTAGTTACAAAGCAATGCGCCGCTATGTCAAGTGCGTTCATTGGACAGCATTCCCACAAACACACAGCTCTTCGATGTAGCACAAATAGTGGTCACGTGTTACTTTAAAGTGTCTGACAGACGTCCTCGCTTCTTGCTAGCGCGTATAAATCTGACAGAAGCAAAGAAAACGTCAAGACATTCGTCTCAGCAAAATGACTATTGTGCTGGAGGACAAACACGAGCCGCGCCTGCCAAATTAAAAGAACAGACCACTGTTGATGTGCGTTCTATTACTTGATCAAGTAACGCTACAAGAGAGTAGATCTTGACATAACTGATATTAAAGACATAATGCAAAGAGAGCTTAATTAAATGTTTCCATTCCAAAAGGGTTACACTCGAAACGTCGTGGTTCACATTTTCGTTACACACTGTATTTAAGCGTTTATGACGGCTAAGTAATTAGAATCATTTCGGTTGTTTATGTGTATTATAAAGTATGGCGGATGTATTCATGTGTCTGGAAGTTATGACTCATGTCTGTTAACGAAAAGCTTTTAGAGGTAGCAGCAGCCTCGGAAAGCCGTGGGTCGTTAACTGGGCGAGGCAACTTCCTCGTAAAACTCTTCCTCTTCATGCAGATCGACGATGGCGATAGTATTGTTAATTTTAACATCAAGAACATAAAACGGACTGGTTATGGGATTAAAGTAGGTCATGGAAGTCTGTTCCAGACTACATTGTTGGCCAGTATGTGGTGGTTTATCGCAAGTTTTAACAAGATCGTAAATGCACACAGGTGGATGGCTCGTAACTACGTACTTGAGTCAAATCAGATCTTGACAAGATCGCCTTTCACATAGATATATTCACAAAGTCTTATACATATCTTGTACTCTGGTGTTCTGGGGTAAAAATCCTGCATTTTTAAAGGAATCAACATATGAACTATCTTTAATGTTAAAGTGCTTAACGAATATATAAATATTGTGACTTTGTGTGTTCGAAAAATTAAAAGTACGAGTTGCAGAAATTCAAAACATTCTTTATTTGCATAGTAATACACTTGGTACACCAGCAGAATTACGTAAACAAAATACGATCTTCTAAGGTGGTTGTTGTTTTCAAATGCTAGACTTTGGCAATGAAGCCATTAACTCTCTTGCTCTCCAATATTTCTGTGTAGTGGGTCCGGGAGGTAGGGCCTCACAGGTTAGAAGATGTTCTTCAGTCATTTCCTCTTCTTTGTTGTCAAATGCTAGGCTTTGGCAATGAAGCCATTAGCTCTCTTGCTCTCCAATATTTCTGTGCAGTGGGTCCGGCAGGTAGGACCTCACAGGTTAAAACATGTTCTTAGGTCATTTCCTGTTCTTTGTTATCAAATGCTAGGCTTGGGCAATGAAGCCATTAGCTCTCTTGCTCTCCAATATTTCTGTGTAGTGGGTCCGGCAGGTAGGGCTTCACAGGTTAAAACATGTTCTTAGGTCATTTCCTCTTCTTTGTTATCAAATGCTAGGCTTTGGCAATGAAGCCATTAGCTCTCTTGCTCTCCAATATTTCTGTGTAGTGGATCCGGCAGGTAGGACCTCACAGGTTAAAACATGTTCTTAGGTCATTTCCTCTTCTTTGTTGTCAAATGCTAGGCTTTGGCAATGAAGCCATTAGCTCTCTTGCTCTCCAATATTTCGGTGTAGTGGGTCCGGCAGGTAGGGCCTCACAGGTTAGAAGATGTTCTTCAGTCATTTCCTCTTCTTTGTTGCACAGAGGACAATTTGGACTTGTATAAATTCCTATTCTGTGTAAGTGTTTGGCCAAATAATCAAGTTCCGTAAGTAATCTAAAATTTGCTACTGCCGCTTTACGTGGGATTTCTGGAATAATTTCTGGATTTTTAATTAAAATGTTCCATTTTTATCTTTGGTTTGTTAGATATTGATTGGTTTTGTTTGTTTTTATAAATGAAATGAAATGTGTAGTGTTTAACGCCCGCTTTTACTACATACGGCACCGCAGGCGATGTCACTGATGATACATGAGATGAAGATGGAGCACCGGTGGAATGAGATGGCGGGGGAAACCGGAGGTCCTGGAGAAAACCCGCCCCAGCGCCGTGTTGTCCACCACAAATCTCATTTTGCGGTCGCCTGGGATCGAACCCGGGCCGCCTTGGTGAGAGCCAAGCGGTCTAACCACTGAGCCACGGCGCGGCCATTGCTTTATATTTACTTTTGATATTATATATTTTCTTTTGATTAATTTTTTATGGATGTAAAGGGTAAGTTTTTAGTTTTGTTCTGAATTAAATTTGCACTTTTTTGGCAAGAAAGTCAGCTGATTCATTTCCAGCAATTCCACAATGTGCAGGTATCCATTTTAATATAATTCTTTTCTGTAGTTTTGAAGTTGTTGGATCATTTTGTGACATTCTTTAATTTGGATTGACCTCATTTTATATGAACTTATTGCACATAATGCTGCTTTAGAATCAGAAAGTATGACAGCATTTTTGAATTTATCTATTCTGAATAGAAGGTGTTGGAGTGAAATATGAATAGCTGTTACTTCTGCATCAAAATTTGTTGTGTGGTATCCTGCCGGTTGATAGAATGACAACAGTGCACACTTAATTCCTGCTCCTGAGTTGTTGTCCAAGTTAGATCCATCTGTGTAGATATGTAACAATTCTTCAGGTGGGTATCTATTGTTCAGTTTCTAATGCTAGTGCTTTTAGTGCAGGTTTGGAAGTTTCAGATTTTGTAACTATTTGTTCTAAATCTAATTGAATATTAATTGGTTCAAACGTAGTGCGTTTTCTTTGATTAAAATGTTTTCTTTAGAATTAGGAAGATTCAGATCTGTTTTTAATTCCATAACTTTGTGTAGGAAACTTGTTTGTGTTTTCATCTTGATTGGTTGTAGTAATCTTTTCTCCCATGTTGTTGTTTTTAAACGCAACATTTTTTCATGTTGTATTAGTGCCTGCTCCTCTAAACTTAGATGTATTGGATAGTTCCGATTTAAGGATTGCATTGCCGTGAATGGAGACAATCTTCTAAGGTTGTTGACCACAACAAAGAGTTCACTTCCAAAGCACCAGTTTCAATTACAACTCACGTCACGACTCTGTTTACAACTGTTTGCGACTGTCTTGGTGAGTCTCGGCTTCCTTATATATACCACTACTCATATTACTAGATATTTCTGGAACAAACAAACAACTGAATGTTCTGTATCAATCAAGATGTCACTAGAATGTTCCATTTACCGCACTTTATCTGTTTTGGCAAACCTTTTATCTCCGCGCTATGTTTATCTGCTTAGGTAAGCCGTTTATCTTCACCCGGCACTATCTGTCCCTATCTCTCTGCGTCGCGCTATCGTAAATAATGGATTCGCAACAGTATGTAGCATATACGTTTTCAAATCCGTATACGCAGTGTTTTTCTAACATTTTGAAACCTTTAAGACACTCTATTCTAAATGCTGTTAATGTTGAACTAATTTTAACAGAATTTGAAATAATAAATATTTATTTCTATATAACTACGGGGTGAGTGAAAAGTACAATGCTTGTAACTTTGCTGTTATAGTTTTGTAAAATTATATTGTTTTTTAGAAAAATGTAAGATATCAACATGTTTTCATATAACTATGATTGTGAATAGAGCGTGACAGGTTATAGAGATGGGAGCATCGCTGGGAGAAGTGCGTAGAGTTACAAAGAAACTACGAGGGCTGTTCAATAAAGAACGATCACAATTCTTTGGGACAACGTACCTTTACTCATCCTCATAATTTCGATGGTCCTTCTCAAAACAGTCTCCCCTAAATGCGATGCACTTGTCCCAGTCTGTCTACCAGTCTTCAAAGACATGCTGGAAACCATTTTTGACAGATCCTTCAAAATCGCCTCCGCAGCCTTCACTACTGCTCCTGATGATGGATAATGCCTCCCACGAAGGCGTTTCTTCAAGTTAGGGAATAGACAAAAGTCACATAAGGCTAAATCCGGACTATAGGGAGGGTGAGGGATGCACTTCACGTTGATTTTTGCAAGATATTCAGCAACAACATTGGCAATATGCAGCCGCGCATGTTCGTGGTGCAGCATTCAGCCTGCTTCATGGAAATGTGGTCTTTTGCGCCTGATATGGACTTGCAATGTTTTCAGGACATCCCTGTAGTATTGTCCAGTTACTGATGTATGTGCAGGTACAACATGCTGATAAACCATTCCATGAATATCAAAGAATGAGATGACCATAACTTTCCCAGCAGAAGGAACCCCTTTGCTTTTTTGGGGTTTGCTGATGAACGAGATTTCCACACTGAGCTTTGCTGTTTGCTCTCAGGATCAAAATGATGTAGCCAAGTTTCATCAGCAGTGATCACGTTTGAAATAAACTCCGGATCTTCCTCTAACATCAACTTTAACTGCATGCAGACCTGCAAGCGAATGTCCTTTTGTTTGGGAATCAACAGTCTTGGAACCCATCGCGCACAAACGCGTCTTGTGTAATGTTTCTGTCACCAACGTGTGGGTGGCACCCAATGAAATGTTCAGTATTTCAGAAAGTGATCTTAAAGTAATTTGTCTATCCTCTCTCACAATGGCAGCAGCAGTATTGATGTTTTGTTCCGTAAGAGAAGTAATTGGAGCACCGGGTCCACCATCCTGTGAAATTAATTGTCTCTTCTCTTTAAACATTTTAAACTACCTTCGAGCCGTGCTGTAGGGAAGAACAGACTCTCAATAGGCCTTCTGTAACATTGTGTAGGCCTCAACTGAAGATTTGTTTAGACGAAAGCAGAATTTCAAAGCCGCGTATTGTTCCTCGCGTGTTACCTCAAATGCAGCGGTAGGCGATACTGAACATATCTGAGCTTGCCTGTTTCTTACAGGAGGGAATCATTGGTACCAACAATGAAACTACTACAGCGTGTTTGTTTCACATTAAGCTAACAGAATATAATAAGATTGTACTTTAGTGGAAAAAATTATGACCGTAAAAAATTATGATCAATTGAACAGCCCTCGTATGTTGAAAAATAAGAAAAAAGTTCTGAAAAAATTATCTTGTATATTTATTAAGTCGGAAACTTTTCAGACCAACTATGTACATGTGGACTGCTTTAAAAAGAAAGCTTTCGTAGGGTCCAATGATCTCAAAATTCCGATGAAATCACATATCAAATGTTTTGATGCCATATACTACTTTATTTACATTGTAACATAATATGCAGAATACAACAGATACACATATGGTAGATATACCATATACTATTTCCAATACCCCTAAGTAGTGTTTCAGGTAGTGTTAAACGTTTTTAAAATGACCATCCTACAAAAGGTGAGTTCATAATAGTTATCTACGATGTCAGTACCGTAACGTCTCAAATTACAATATGAAATTAGGTTACTGTCAGACGAGATCGTAGTTCGAGTTTTTTAATTTGATTTTGTAATACTGCTAATTTGTGTGATGGCTATGTACATTGAATTTCTAGTCGATCGTTGGATGCAGAAGGCCATGTATGAAACCAGTTCATTAGTGTAGGTATACTTCTAAGGTAACTAGGGGAACATATAAATATGATTGCAAAAATGAGAGATAATTCATTAATTTCTACTGTGAAAGACAATACCATGAATTTTTTAGCCTCAATATCAGGAGGAATTCATGTTAACATATTATGAGAATGTTACAATAAATGTATACAAGTAAATAAAGACCATAATAGACACATATCTCAGGAAGAAGAGAGGAAGGGTGTATATGTTATTTGCGGATTTTCAGAAAACTTTTGATACTATAAACAGAAAGGCTTTAGTTTGGAAACTGAGGATGAAAGGGGTAGGAGGAAAATCTATAAAAGAAGTAGAGAAAATCTATGCAGGGGTGAAGTTTTGCATAAGGTTGAGAAAAAATGTAATAACAGAGATGACAGAACAAAAAGTAGGCCTAAGACAATGATGCGAAATGAGTCCAATTTTATTTAAATTATTTATAGATGAGATAATAGACAAGGTTAAAGAAGGAAATCAGCAATGTCCGGTAATAGCAAACAAAGAAATTTCTTGACTGCTATATGCGGATGACTTAATGGTAGGATCTATAATAGTAGTAGGATTGCAGAAGGCAATAAATGAAATCCAGAAATTCTGTGAAGAGTGGGGAATAAAAATAAATATAAATAAGTAGAAAGTTATCGTCTTCAAGATGGGAGTTGAACTAAAACAAAATGAAAAGTGGGTACTAAATGGCAAAAGGATAGAAATGACAATGAATTTGCATACTTAAGAGTGAGGTTGAATAACAATGGAAAGTGGGGAGCACATAGGAGAAAATTTGAAGCAAAAGGAAGGGCGGCAATGAATGAGATAAGAATATGCAAATAAGCTAGAAATGACACCCAAGTGGTTAGAAGGAATGTATGAAGTACTAGCTGAATCCAAAATGCTGTTAACAGGCTGGGAAGAAAAGAAGGTAAGAAGTATTGGCGAGTTCTTTCAGTAAGTAAAAGAAAAATGGGCCAGAAATGAAAAGTATATAAGAAAGGAAGATGAAGGGGAAGAAAGGGGCTAATTGAATAACAAAGAGGCATGGAGGTTAAGAGCTACCTGGCAGAGCAGAAGACCAGGCTGTCATGTAACACAAGGTAGCAACAAGGTGAAGACAAATAAATGTAGCCAAAAGTTGTAAATGGTATACAAGTAAATATTAACTTAGATTTGCTGTGAAGTTTCAGCTGTGCATTTATGTGCATGAAATTAATTTTAGCTTTACCGCACAAAGTACAGTAAAGTAAGCTATTACAATACTTGTTTTGATTTTGTAATGTTCCACTTTACATAATCAAAGTAGACAAATATCGTTTGCATACCTCTATGTTTTTATTATTTAAATTTCTGTTTATTTCGCTTACTTTCCTTTTTATTATGGTTCAACAAAGATGATGATTTCACAGACAATTCAAGAAATACTATACATATTTATTATCTCCTGCGATCATCCAAAATTTGAAACAGTAGTTTAAGGGGTGTTTTTGGAAATTAAAGCAATAATCAATTAACACGAGTCAGTTGGAGAATTTAATGTCATGTTGGCACGTTGGCCATATTAGCTCAATGGTTTAGAGCGGCTGGATGGAGACCAGAAGATCCGTGGTTCAAATCCCGGCTATGGCATTAAATTTTTCAGTCTTGCTCTACCCTTTCATAGTGCGTCCTGCACACAACTAGTGTGAAAGAACAATTAATTTTTAATAATCAATTTGTTTTCTATAAAATGGTTGTGTAGGAAAGTTTTTCTTGAACACTTTTTATTAAGAAAAGTAGAAAACTTACTTTTTTACTTTTTGAGTCGTGCTATCCATAACCCAATATACAAGTTGTTTCGAAATGACACCGAACGAATATTTCCGTTTATTAGTTTATACCTTAACTAGTCCAAATTTCGGTGTGGCAGCTTCGATATTTTCTTACGTATAATTTTATGCAGCATTAGATATTAAATTATTTTAGGATTAGGTAGTGCAGGAACCACTTGTGTGCGAACCTCAAAAGTTGTTATTGGGACGTACCGGCAACGAAAACAAAAACATACCTCCTTGCTGTTTATCAGTGACCCTAGTCTAGCTTTCAGGTAATGGGGTGAAGGGCGGTTACTTGTGAAAATGTCGAATAATGACTCGGACAGTTCCAAGGTTGCTCATTTTGCTAGGATCTTAATGGTACAGTGCTTTCAACCAGTTACTGTAAAATCAAGAGCGTCATTTTAAGTTAAAAATGCTTTATTTAGTATCACAAGCAGTACAAGCATATGACAGTAATTATTTTAGTTAATTGATGGAAATTAATCATTTCTTCACACTAGCCGTACATAGACCGAAGTCTCTGATAGATAGTCAACATGAAAAATTCAATGCCATGGCCGGGATTTGAAGCACGGATCTCCTGGTTTCCGTCCAGTCACTCTAACCCATTAAGCTACAATGGTCAACGTGCCGTCCTGACATTAAATTCTCCAGTTGACTCATATTTCCCCGGTAGACCACAAGGGCTCTCGCTTTCGAGATACACCGTTTGTGGCGACTTACTATCGTAAGTACTTGAGTCCCAGGCTTCATCATTTAACTCTTATTATTTTAGTTAATTGATTATTGTAGTTAATTTCTTCACACTAGCCATACATAGGCTACGGTCTTTGATAGATAGTCAACATGAAAAATTCAATGCCACGTCCGGGATTTGAACGACGGAACTGGTTTCCGTCCAGTCACTCCAACCCATTGAGCTACCATGGTCAACGTGCCGTCCTGACATTAAGTTCTCCAGTTGACTCATATATTACCCCAGTAAACCACAAGGGGCTCTGGCATCTGAGATACACCGTTTGTGGCGACTTACTATCGTAAGTACTTGAGGAGAATTAAGGAGGCTTTGGCGATTTCCTCCGAAAGGAGCACGCTTAATCGTGATGCTGGATTTCAGTTCAGCTGCTCTTGGAAACCGGCCTTAAAAATGGAAATTACGTTTCTTTGACACAATTTTCTAATACTCACGCCATCTCCTGACCTGGCATTTAATTTACTGAAAACAGTCTTTTGTTCAATAATACGAATTTTGTCTTTGTTTATAGTTGTGTTACATCCAGTGATTCATTTGTGGGTATAACATTTTATAAATATCCTGATGATCGGAGAGATGTACTCTCCCGAAACGTTGATATCTAAATCGTCTTTTCACCTGGCTTGTTGCCCGAGAAGAAAGTGAGCGTAAAGAATAGCTTCTTTATTGTGGTTTCATAAGCCAAAGAAATTCCTAATAGTAACAAGCTACCGTGGAGTATGTCGGTATGTTTACAAACAACTACAGCAGGCGACACGATGGGTCATCTACTTGGGAACTTCGATAGCGTGAGTCACGCGGCGTTGTTCCTGTAATTGCCTAATCCACACTCAGTCTGGAACGTTTTTATGCTGCTCTTTTGGGATAAAAACTATCTACATGTGTCACACAGAAGCTGAGCAAATGCTTCTATATATTTGTTCGGTGTCGTTTAAAACACCCTGTATATGCATGTATCTCTATAAAATGAGTTTTAGATTATTGGGACTTCGAAATATGTATTTTTATGACATCTCCACATCGAATTCTGGTGGAACACAACACTAAGCAGTAGAGAAAGCAATAAAATTGTTTTTATAGCAATCAGTTTTACGTGTCTGATTTTGTACTCGTTATCACAGTTTGTCAGGAATTTAAAAACAACTAATCCCTGCTTAAATCCTAACGAGAGTTTGAAAACGTGTAAAAGCGCTATCTGTGATTGCCATTTATAAATATTACTATCAGTGATGTCGTCACTGTGGCAGCGTTAAAATTAGGGCAAGGAAAATGCATTGTGGTACCAGCAGAGAGGAATAGCGATTTATCGATATAATATCGAAATGGGGGATATATATATAGCAATTAGCCGATGGATGGTTTTATGACCATCCGCTTAAACTGGGTCACTCAAAGGGCGAGATTAAAATGCGAAAGGGGCAGAGCAGAACGATTTAGAGAAAACTCAGGAGGCTATACATTCAAATAATATATTATAAAAAGACAGATTTTATAGCCAAAGCTGGAGTCCTGGAAACTTTTGAATAGATATTCCGTAAAACTAACCTAAAGCCAGTAGTGGCTTTTTGAGAATATTTCTATGGATACTAATTTGTTGGTTCGCGGAAGAGCTAAAATAATTTCATTTTAGAACGTACCAATTTGTTTTATGAGACCAAACGTTTTAGAAATTCATTCAAAGGGGATATTTCCGATATGGAAAACATATAGAGCGTTTGAAAAAGAAATCCACGTTACACACAAGGGTTCGTTTATCATCTATAGTTTATTACTGAGGGTACAAACAACTCTATGGTTTATTTTTATTTATACGTCATTTTAATCGAAGTAAACTTTTGTGTACATAACACATTTTGTTATTGATATAAAGGGAATAACGATAACCAAATGTTTTAAAAAATACATGCTATACGCTGTTTTTAAAACTCCACACTCTTTGCATTCAATCGCGATATCGAGAGGATATCCAAAGACAAAATACGTACTTTTTCCAATAATACAATTTTTTAGATACAGGGGCACGCAAAGAGTGTTTTCATTGAAATTCTGGTATCAAATTTTGGTTTGGATGCAATATTTTCTCTAGTAACCATACACCATAGACAAAGTAAAACTATTTGGTCTTTTAATGCCTTGTGGAAGTGTCCTCCACCAGCATCTATGGATTGTTGGTCCCATTTTCTTAGACACAACTGTAGACGCTGAAGCTTATATGAATATCTTCAGGATATTTGTGGAGAAGCTGGATGATATCGAATGGAGAGAAGAGCAAGATGGAGCAACGTGCCATACATCTAATGACACCACGGAACTTGTAACCAGTTTCTTTGATAATCGAATAATCTCAAAATGTCTGTGGCCCCCCCCCCCCAGATCCCCTGACCTAACCTCACCGGATTTTTTCTTGGAGTGGTATTGTGTCGCGTACGCTTTGGTGAGATGTAAGAACTTAATATTTTAGGAATTTATTTCAAATCTTAATAGCATGAGGTTTCTTTATAAAATTGAAATTGTTAGTTTTTGGAAGTAAAGATGTAGAAACCTCATTACGGAGCATTGGACGAAAAACCGGTAGTTTGCTAAATTTTCAGAGTATTAACCACGTAAGAATGCAAAACGCAGCAACTCTAGATTTTGAACCCGGTAGTAAGAAATGGACGATCAGCAGGTCTTGGGTTTAAACCAATATGGCGGATGGAATGTTCCAGAAGCTTTTATGCTGATCTAAAGAGAAAAGTCCCTAGGTTTAACGTGTGTTGGCCCCCTCCTCTTGGGTTTGGCTGTTAATACATATAGCCGTGGTTGGGGAGCGAGAGAGTAAAGTGTATCGTTGCGGCCGGAGGCCACGCCGGATCTTCAGCTCACCACGCACCGACACATCCTCGGAGGTAAGCCGGACTGGGTCTTGATGTATTAATGTAACTATCAACACCAGTCAACCCCGAAATCTTGAAAAGACTTTGGGAGTGACTTGTAAACAATCATTAGGTTACAGTACATTGGCATTTCGTAGAAAATTGTGCTGTCTCTATTTATCTATCTGTAGCCTGACTACAAACTCCCTCTACCAGTTACCTCTACCATCTGACCCCCTATCCTTTCAGCTATGTTCCCAGTTGCAAATTAGATTGTAAACCCTTAGGGTAAAACAACTTTAAGTAAACACTACCCTATCCACAACTTATAGTCTAAAATCTCCCCGGTTTACACACACACACACACACACACACACACACACACACACACACACACACACACACACACACACACACACACACACACACACACACACACACACACACACACATATATAAATATATATATTGTAACAGTATCTAAAATAGAGTGTACAAGAATAGGCCACGGACAATTGATGTTCTCAAGGAATCCATTCTAATCGAAATAAGTAACATTGGCGAGGATACTCTCCGTAAAATTTCAGAGAATATGGTGAGACGAGTGCAAACATGTGTAGATGCTGGTAGAGGACACTTCCAATGAGATGTAATGAGTGTAATCTCTCAATTGTGTATTATATTCTTCCACAGGTTGCACGTGTCCTATCATTGGTTCAAAAGTTATGACCTATTGAAATGGTTCACGTTTATTTGGATCGCACTGTATCTTGAACCCAAATAAATAGAAGATTTTGTTAAGAACTCTTTCCCTTTTTAGGTAAGAATCCTTAACGATTTTAACTATGGACTTTATGTTTAGGATGATAAAATGGCAGACTAAACATATATTACGAGTTTTATGTGAAAGACAGCGAAGGCCTCTTCCTTTTTGAGTTTATGGCACATTAAGGAGCGCTTTAATGCTGAGTATTTATTGCTTAGAGTTGTAAATCTCTTCCAATGAATTTTAGAGTTTTTGCACCTGGGCTAAAACTTTTAGTATGATAATATTGCAAACGTTATTTCTAATTGTAACTAGAGTTGACATAGAAATATCTATAACTAAACGACGACGTTGCTATAGTAAATCTTGATTCATGTTTATTTATGTGGGAGATTGAAGAAGTCCACGCCATCTCTAGTCTTTACTTACTACAGTCTTTTGTCTTCCTAGAGGGATTAGAAGATTGATAGTCTTTTGTTGTTGTTATATGGTGATTGTAGACTTGTAAAATAAAGTAAAATAAAGTGTGTTTGGTTCAATTTAAGAGAAGTTCTCTTCTTCATGTTAAACGTTTCAACTCTTCGCTTACTCTACAATTCATTCTCAGACAAGAGCTTTTTAATATCATACCAAGCTCCAGATTTTATTGTCAAAGCCTATCTGCTGCTTCTTTGATTACAAGTTAAATAAAAAGCTTATCATATACATTCATTTTGTTATAATTGAAGAAGCTTTGTTTATTAACCCTCCGTTAGTCGCGTGGGGTCTGGCAGTTCCCTAGCGTTATTTAAATGTTGTATTTTAAGAACGAACGCACCTACGTAATTGTCTGTCTAGGACATCTCGAATGTTTGCTGCGGCAGCTAATCTTTCTCCTTATTATTACAGCCACAAGAATGACGATTTTGTTGATGTTGTTGTAATTTACGTCCTCCAACGTTAAGTCATATCGGACGGTGAATGGAATGGGTGAAATGATGCTCAAATGACCCAGGGTCCATAGAGCTTAGAGTTACCCGACATTTGTCTTTCAGGATAAGGGAAAACCCCGCGAAAACCTTATCAAGGTAACTCACCCTGACCGAGATTCAAACTCGGAACCTCTTGAACGTGAGGCAGACACGCTACCACCACGCTACCGAGGCGGACACACAAGAATGACGAATCAGCAGTTAGGTGTCGTACAGCTCTGGTGGCCACCTTGCGCCTATTCCCGTTACATGTTAACATGCCTTTCTTCCATATTAAGTTGTGGAATATTGCTTTGCCAGTGTATGGTGCCGTTAGTACTTCGTCGTATCAAATAGTATTCATTGCTATCGGACAAAATGGCCGATGTTAGAGAAATATTTACAATGCTTGTAAATAAATGTCAGAAGCATTGTTCTCTGTGGACAAAACGTCATAGTCGACTATTATGTGTTTCAAGTGGGAAAAGTTCTCGCCTGTAGTGAATCAGATACGTTAGATTTCTTCACCGTTGGCACCTCGTTATCCCTACTCTTATATTTCCCTATCTGTCGCACACTTGCGAGTGTTCCTGGCGCTAGACGTAAGGGAACGCAAACTAAATTTTCCAAAGTTTTATAATAATGCAGTTGTTTTAATCACAAGTGCAACGCGATGCATCCGTATAGCTGTGAATGCCCGCCTCGGTAGCGTAGATGGTAGTGTGTCTGCCTCAGGTTCAAGAGGTCCCGAGTTCGAATCTCGGTCAGTGTGAGTTACCTGGATAAGGATTTTTCCCTTATTCTGAAAGATGAATATAGGGTAGCTCTAAGCTCAATGGACCCTGGAGACATTTGAGCAACCTTTCACCCACTTCATTTACCGTCCGATATGACTTAACGCTGGAGGAAGTAAAATAAAAAAAAAGCTGTGAATGTTACTTACGTTAAGAGATAATTCTCATTGTCATTGTCTTCATCGTCTGAGTACTGCAAATTTATGATGATAGGTTCCAAAATATCGTTACGTGATATTTATTTCCAAAAATAGTCTTCCTGTACTTTATCTGATGCCTCACGCAGTTTTTTCCCAGTCTTGTTGTGTTCCTTATAAATTTCTTCATGAATAAGTGGTTCAACGTCTGTCAGTTTAAAAACATTATTTCTATTTGCAACATAATTTGAACCCACTTTAACTCAGTTGGATTGTTCTAGCAGTAGTAAGGGGGGAAGGTGGATCGCGTTTCATTGATCCAGCTGATACTTTTTCATGGAAGAGTAACTGAATAATGCTGCTTTGAACTCCTTGGAGTAAATAGAGTGTACGAACCTTTCATACACAAAGATAAGTGACCAGACACGTTCTGCCAGACTAGCAAGAAGTATATCCTTTCCTCTCATCGAATTTAACAAACACCTTGGTTTATTCAAAGTACACATTTCTTTTATCACGTCATGTCAGATGTTTACGTTTCAGCTCTGAGTAATTTCACATATACGTTCACGCATACATGCCAACCAATAATGATACTGTGAATTTGTGGGTTCGTGAAATTAAAAGTCCAATTGCACAAACTCAAAATGTTCTTTATTTCCACCGAATTACAGTTGGAACACTTGCCAATTAAATAGAATTACCTAGCGCACACAATTACAATTCACGAGTTCGTCTATCACAGGTCCACTCTACACTCACAATTACGTACGACTCCTCTGATACACGTACACAGTCTTCCAGTCCGTTCACTAGCACGGCGCTCCTACGGCTGCTCGCCAAGAACTGAGCTCTCTCCAGCCCAGTGCGTCGCTTATATAATACCAACTGACCTATCTAGAAGGTTCCCGGTTACATGAAATATCCCGACTGTTCCAGACTCCGGGGGAGGGGAAAGAGATGGCTAGTGATGTTTTTCCAACCATCCCCTCGCTACCGCTACAAGATAAATGGGTAGGCGTGGGCTTAATGCCTCCTGCCGCCCACCCAGCTGTTAGCTGACCATGCCTTCCGGTAATTAGGCGACAACATTCATTACAGTGCTTACGACGCGATGCATTGTTATAATGTAATGGTATCTATTTGTTTATTCCTATTAGGAAAAATATTTGAGCTAAAAATATGGGGTTTTGCGGTTATGTTAAATACATTACTCCCTTCTTCCTCATGGATCGGTTTTTGCAAAATCTGAATTTTTGTACAAAAGTGAATCGAGAATATATTGACACATTGCTTCACTCACACTGTTTATTCACAGGACATGTTTCAAGAGCTCTTGCTCCTATCCTCAGCCGATACTCGATTAGTGTAAGTTGTAGTGGTTTCCTCTTTCTCCGTATTGTCAATAGATGGCGTGATGTACTTGTCAAAGATGTCCGGTGGTGGAGTTTCAAAATTCATGACCCTATGACGATTTTTGTTGATGAAGATTTTTTCCCATACAGAAAGGTCTATGGGGTGATTAACATATTTTATTAGAGAAGTTTCCAAATTGATGTCATGTCTAGTATTCAAAAAATGAAAAGCCACTGCTGATTTTTCTGTTTCACCATTTTTAATGTTTCTTATATGTTCTTTAGTTCTGATGTTAATATTTCTTCTTGTTTTTCCTATACAAATTTTAGGGCAAGTTTCACATTTGATCTCATAGATTCCTGGTTTTTCTTTGGTAGTGATTGAATTTTTGGGAGGGCCTTTTAACAAATTTCTGATATTAAACCTATTTTGAGGTGCAAGAGTTATTTTGTGTTTTGAGAAGATTTTTTGGAATTTGTTATAGGCTGATGGGTGGAAGGTGAATTTTTTAAAAAGTTTTTTCTCTTTTTCTCCTGTAGGTTCTAGGGTGGTGGTTTCTTTTATTTTCTTAGCTTTGTTGAGTCTGTTAACAGTTTTGTCTACTAAATTTGGGTTGAAACCGTTGGATATAGCTACTTTTTTATGTGTAGGTATTCTTCTTGATAATCTTCTGTTTAGTGGAAAGTTGATCATCCGAAAGATTAAATTGTTGAAAATGGCATGTTGGTGTTGTTTTGGGTTGAAACTGTTGTTCTTAATGTAATTATCTGTGTGTGTCGGTTTCCTGTAAATACCAAAAGTGAGTTTGTTGTTCATTTTTTTGATCTATAAAGAGATGGTAGCATGTAGATGGTAGCATGTCTGCCTCACGTTCAAGAGGTCCTGAGTTGGAATCTCGGTCAGGGTGAGTTACCTGGATAAGGTTTTTTCCGGGGTTTTCCCTTGTTCTGAAAGACGAATGTCGGGTAACTAAGCCCTATTGACCCCGGAGACATTTGAGCAACATTTCACCCATAACCATTCATCGTCCGATATGACAACGTTGGAGGACCTAAAATTACAAAAAAAAAAAGTATGGCATAAAAATATTACGTTTGAGTGATGAAAAATGTTTTACACTACTAATATGGAAATTTATTATGGAAAGTAGCTGGAGGGACCACATTTGCAAAATACGAGGCGTGTCCGTAAAATAAGGTCTTCAAGGTGCTGGAGCCGTGAGGAACGCTATTACGCGAGATCCGGCAACACTGGCGTGTAGCTTGGTTTCGCCCCCTCAAATCCCCACCACAGCGAACCCGTTGCAACCATTACTGTTGACTGGGCAGCCGTTTTCAATGGAGCTTCCTATCACTTCCGCCGCCAAGTGCGAGTTGCGTGTAGTGATCCGTTTTTTGAGTACCAAGGGCACTAACCCAACTGAAATTCATTGTCAGTTATGCGAGGTCTATGGGTCGCAGTGTATTGACGTCAAAAACATGCGAAATGGGTCAGAGAGTTAAAAGACGGACGTACAGGCGTCATGTCATGTCATTTGGCGGCGAGGGCTTCGTTCACAGCCTTAATTTCGGACAATTCGGCCTTCATTTCGTTAGCTGCTCTCATTTCCGTCGTCCATTCGGCCATTTTCGTGGTCATCGTCGCGGCCAAGTTGCTATTTGCCGCCTCTGTCTTCGCAGCGAGGGTGTCAATGTTTTAGATGATATATGTAACATGACTACACTAATAAAATTCATGAATATTTAACCTAAGTAAAGCCAAAAATTGGGGAAAAAGAAAAATGAAACAAAAAGAAATGCAGGGATATAATCACATGAATATACCGCGGGCCTCCCAGGCCCCACGTGACTAACGGGGGGTTAAATTAGGGCTACTGACACCGCTGAACCAAAAAGATAAACTACTTGAGTTTATTACTTTTATCGAATCATGTATTTGTTTAAAAGGATAATAGTGAAACCAATAATTATTACAGAGAAAAGTTAAAGCTCATGGAATTATGCAATTTGTACCAAATAGCCATTTGCGGTTTTTGAAATATTTGTTTCTGCTAAAGCCTGGATTACTCGTTATTAACGAAAGTTGAATCGCAACATGTTTCTCTCAGTGTGTATTACACATATTCCACATGAGCTCTTTTGTTAGTACAGTTTGAAAAAGTTAATTTGTAAAACTAACGTATGGAACTGTTAGTTATAAAATCACTCACCGTTGCTGAACATTTCATCATCACTTGTTTGCCCCGGACGAGTATACAACACTCCAAACTTGAAGTTCACAGATCCTTCTTGTTCTTCCAGCAGAAGCAAATCCTGAAATAACAAATATCATATGAATACAAGATGTAATAATATTTTTAATATGTTTTGCCTTATAGAGGTAGAAATTAAAAGTTAATAGTAAAGCAAACAGGCGGCCATTTAATAAATATTCTTCCATTAATTATATACTTTGTCATTAACTTAGTTAAAAATTAATAACACGATTCACAAATATTGTATAAAAGAACATGTCATTTGTTTTCTTATGCTACTCTGTGGTTGGTTTTGAAGTATTCTGTGTTAATAACAGTTATCAGTTTGGAAGTGCAATGTAATGTGTCACGAAATTAAAATGTATGGTCCATTATAATTAACTTTACCAATTGGAAGTTGTTTTCCGGTTCAGCACAATTTAAAGTGAAATGCAAGCAAGATTGTTTAAATATCTATATTAACACTAACTGGACTTAATGTGTTGCTGTACTTTTAAGACAATTAATTTATAAAATTGATATTTAGCTACAAAATTAGGTAATATTCCCTAACAGCTCTGCCATAAAACTTCATTAAATATCTATATAGTATGACGGCGGATTAACAAAGACTAACTGATTTTTTACTGCAATTCAATGTTTACATAATCGTTTTCAGAGTAGTGCCGTCCTGCTTCATTGCACTTTTTATAGCGTCTCTGTCAGTCCTTGAACACGTGCTGCAGACCATTCTCTGTCAGGTCCTTGAGCATCACCTCACACTTTTTTGAGCACTGCTTCAGAGTTCTCAAATCGAATGCCCCTAAGCTTTAAAGTCTGTTTAGTTAACGCCTGTGCAGTTCGGAGTAAAAGTAACCTGAGCCTCCCGCCCACTAATGACCGTCATAAATCTATCTCCACACTGCAGAAATGGAACACGGTCGTTGAGGACCAATAGAAACCCTGATTTTCTCGAAGGGACAGCCACATGTCTACTCCACGTGGAGTCTCAGTTGCCAAAGTTCCAACTTCCAGTTGTTCTGTTTCATTACGTGCAGCAATTCGTTGTGTGTCGCGATGTGGAGACCGTGGGAGGGAAATGCAGTGGTAAATGTAAATGAAGTAGTAGATAACTTTCAGTCAAGTGAAAATAATCAGTAATGACAATAGTGAGAATAACTGGGCCGAGTTATATTACTGGAAAACTCTCGAAAAACAAAGTTATTATGGGAACTGTTTCTAAGCAAATTCAAGCGCTTGTTTTGAGCACATATAAATATGTGCTGACAAATAATCTTGGTAAGGGGTCGTGCAATGAACCTGATGATAAATTCTGGGTATTAACAGAAATACAGTAAGAAATATTGTGACGAAAGGAATACCAAAGACGCCGATCAAGTGTGAAAACAAAAGGAAACGTTTCTCTAAAGTAGATAATTTCACATGCGATTTAATTCGTCGAGTAATTTATAGATTCTATGCAAAAGCGAGAGCGCCCACCTTAGACGAATTGGTTGCACATTTGCAAGAAATTTGTGATTTTCCTTATCGGCACTGTACTTTGCGCGGTCTCCTAAAGGAGCTGGATATCAAATACCGCACTTTGAATAAGACAAGGGTTATTATGGAATCCAGTAGAATTGTAGTTTGGCGATATATATTTGTCAAAACTAAGGAAGTTTCGCAGTAATGGACATAAGATAATTTATTTAGACGAAAGCTCGTACGATACCAATGACGTATCGAGAAAGGTGGCAACCTTGCAGAAAGGTCTGGGAGAAGGAGGGTCGCTGTTGTAAAACGATTATAAGGGTTCGTCAAAGGCAGCGGCCGACGTGCACACCAGTTAACTAAACAGACTTTACCTTTAGTGATGGGAATAAAAAAAAGTCACAGGGTGCATGATAGCGGCTATAAAGGGGATGTGGTATATAGGTAATGTTGAATCGAGCCAGAAACTGCATGATTTGATTTGCGACGTGAGGCCGTGTATTGTCATGATGAAGTCGCCACCTAGTCCGAGAAAGCTCTGGTCGTTTCTTTGCAATGTGCTTCCTCAGTGTAGCCAATACTGACGTATAGTATGCTGCTGTAACAGTAGTGTAAGGGGAAACTGAATAAATCATTCCGTAGCAGTAAAACATGTGATCACCATCACTTTTCCTGCAGATGGAACAAATTTTGCCTTTTTTGGTGTTGGAGAACCTGGCAATTTCCACATTGTGCTATTTTGCTTTTCTTCAGGATCGTGACTATTTTTATTCCCATTACTAAAGGCAAAGCTTAGGGGTATTCGATTTGAGAACTCTAAAGCACTGCTCAAGAAAAGTGAGACGATTTTCAAGGATCTGACACGTGTTCAAGGATTGGCAGAGACACTATAAAAAGTGAATTGAAGTAGGAGGAAACTACGTTGAAAAATATCATGTAAACATTGAATTGCAGTAATAAACATCTGAGAAAAAGAAATCAGTCTCAGTATTTGTTGATCAGCCCTCGTAGAAAGCTTTTAATAAAATGCATTTTGTTCTGTAAACTGGAAACACAGGTATTTGACTTCAAACATTCTGATTTGCATTTTTCGCACACTGGCCCTGCTTTTGTGAGAAGTAAATAATTTTGAATTTTTTAAAGTATAATTAAGACTAAATGTGAAACAAATAACCATAAAATGTGCAACGCATGGTTATTAAAACTGTGCAACGTTTAAAATAACTCCGGAACATGAGTAGGCTACTCCCGAAAATGAACTTCCATTGGAAATCTTCAAAAGGTATGGTGCGGGTATTGCAAGATGAACAAAAAAGTAGAGTTCTGGACCAGGGATTTCTCTCCTACGCTACTGTGATTGTTACCAAAGAATAAACAGACCACTACGTGCAGATTGTGTGGGCGGGACACTGGCCTTCCTTTTCGGTTCATTGGATTCACTCCCCTGAGTACATACGTTCTATTTACACATTCTCGGGCCGCTGATCTTCAGGGAGTCATCGAGGCAGGCTATTAACTTAAGGACGCAAACATTGTTACCGGCGATTAGGATAAATGTTTGTTCTACAGCTGATAAACACGCTATTGCGTCAACAATAAGCACCATTAACATTGTTTGCCTCGGTCAACCGCTTGCCTAAGAGGAGAGAGAGCTGTAACGCCTGCAGTTTACAATTGCTGCTTCCTGCCAAACACAAGTGCTGAAGAAGTTGCCACCAAAGAAAGCCAAAGGGGAGCTGTAGTCTATGGGAAAATAATGCAAAATTGGCAAAAAAAAAATTGCTATTCTTGTGCAATCAATAAAAATAAAAATGCATCATTAATTTAACATACAGTTTTTTTATGATTCTAGGCAAAATACTTGTATTATAAATACATTAAAAACAGTGAATGTACCAATTTGTATTCAGAATTCTGTACCATTTTGGGAAAATATTTTCTATTCTCTTTGGAGTAAAGGTAAAATTTCAGGTGAAGTTTTTCATTAAAAATTGTATGTTCAAATCAATTGGTTTCCTTCTTTTCATTATACAACTTATTTTCCGAAATTATGCATAAAATTCACTCATACTTTCAAAGAAGTATGCAGGGCATGCGATCACTGAGGACGTATAAGCAGGCGTCAAATTTGCCACAGAACATAAATGAAGCTGCAAAATATGTAGAATATTCAAATATTAATGAGAGCATGACAGAAAAATATAGAAGTGTCATATTTTGACAAAGTCACTAGTTAATTTCCCGTTCAGCATTCAGAGTGTAAGAGCCACACCTAGAAATATTCTTACAAATAAAGCAAGTGGATATGAACTGCCCCAGTCTGGTCTTAGTGATCTTTAACCTTCCAGGCTAGCAGGAATATTTTTGAACAGACGTTTGTTCTATTAAAAAGCTAAGGCCAGTTAATTGTCTCTAATGCAGCAAAACAATGATATCAAGTATATAAAATTAAATATGAAGAGATAATTACACTGCACAAGAACCTAAGAAGTTAGAAGCTTATAAAGTTTTAAAAAAACACCACGTAAAATAATTTGGTATAAAAGAACACAACACAATGCTATCGTTTAATTTCTGATCTACTTGGATTGCAGCTATATACATTAGTTACAATAAGATATTTGAACATCAATTAATAGTAATGGATTTTATTTTGCTGCCCAAGGTACAACATAATATACTTCCTGATAAAAGAGATATCTTGGGGGATTTGGCAAGGCTGTTAGCTGGGGAATAGAGAACCTGGATTACATTGGGGGGAAAGCAGAGAGATAAAATACTTACCTTTTGAATTTCAGGAGAAAATACTTCTTTGGGTCCCTTCTCCAGCTTCTCCATATTTGGGAAATTGCTGAAAACAGAAAGAAAAGAAAATAGTGGCTTACGTAATACTGATAGAAAGCTGCATGTTAGGACTCCGTTATGTAAAAGAACGGACTTTATTCGTCGATACAAAGGTTATAGCGTACTATTCCCTTCAAGTTTTATGAATGGAAAACCTAATGTAAATGTTAATTAAAGTATCCACACGATTTTATCATTACATTATACAGGTTTTTTTCTCTCAAAATGACACTGAATGATTATACCCGTTGCGTAGTTTATAACTTAATTAGTCCGAACTTCGGTGTCGCAGCTTCGAAGTTTGTTAGGTATAATTTTATGCAGTACTAAATATTACATGATTTTGTGATTAGGCAGCGCAAGAACTAATGTTGTGCGGACCTCAAAGGTTGTTATTGGGACGTACCAGCCACTAAATCAAAAACATTACTCCTTGCTCTTTATCAGTGACCCTAGTCTACCTTTCAGGTAATAGGACAAAGGACAGTTATTTGTGCAAAAGTCGACTAATAACTCGGACAGTTGAAGGTTGCTCTTCAGTGTAAAACTACACATTCCGTCCTAACAGAGAGGATTTTGCGCGTACTTAGATAGCAAATCCAAGCAATATGGAGCGCTATACGAACGTCGAAATAACGGATCGTTTCATTAAAAGTATGAATTGTAAAATAGATCAATGATAATATTTATTTGTTTAACTTCAGAGCATTTTGTTATGATCTTAATTGTACAATACTTTCAACCACGTACTGTAAATATCAACAGCTTCCTTTTCAGTTACAAATGCTTTGTTTAGTATTATCAAACATGTGAAATAAAATGCTCGTCTCATTGCATAAGCCATTGATTAATTTATCTACAATTATTTGCTTTATTTTCTGTTCTGTTTATCATTTAATGCTTCCATCCTCAACCACACTAACATTAACTTCCCTCTAAAGGGTATAAGTTGCATTTGTCCGCCAGCTTATTTGCCATCATGGACTGCTATAACGGAATTTAGGAACACGCTAAACACTCAAACAATAATTAAGCAATAGTTTCTTTATTGTGGTTTCATAAACCAAAGTTAAGAATAAGGCAAAGAAATTATTAATAGTAACAAGCTACCGTGAAGTATGTCGGTATGTTTACAAACAGCTATAGCAGGCGGCACAGCGTGTGACCTATACCTGCAAACTACGACAGCGTGAGGCACGAGGTTTTATTCCTGTCACTGCCTAATCCACACTCGTTCTGAGTCATTTTTATGCGGCTCTATTGGTGGTAAAAACTATCTTTATGTGTCACATATAAGCTGAACAACTACTTCTATATGTTCGTTCGGTGTCGTTTCGAAACACCCTGTATGAGTTTAAACTGAAATTTGTAGTGTTTAACGCCCGCTTTTACTACATACGGCACCGCAGGCGATGACACTGATGATACATAAGATGAAGATGGAGCACCGGTGGAATGAGATGGCTGGTGAAACCGGAGATCCCGGAGAAAACCCGCCCCAGCGCCGTTTTGTCCGCCACAAATCTCACTTTGCGATCGCCTGGGATCGAACCCGGGCCGCCTTGGTGAGAGCCAAGCGGTCTAACCACTGAGCCACGGAACGGTCTGTATGGGTTTACTTGCATTTCAGGTAATTTACATAAAATTACTCATTGTTAAAA
Source organism: Mantis religiosa (assembly GCA_030765055.1). NCBI lineage: Eukaryota > Metazoa > Arthropoda > Insecta > Mantodea > Mantidae > Mantis > Mantis religiosa. Next base: position 205,289,124 of record CM060951.1, on the reverse strand, counting down.
TAATAAAGAGAAATTCAGAAGCTATACACAAAAAATTCAAGATTTGTATATTATTTGTCCTGAAAATAGATTGAACATATCACTTTTTAATTATAATCATTTTTGAGAAAAAAAGAGCACTAACGAACAAATTTCTGAGTAAAGGATTTTCATTTTTAAATCTTCATGCAGCATTCTTGTTGATCCTTAATAACAAATTTGTTACTTCACCGACTTTTCCTCTGTCTTCCTCCTCTTTCCCCCAAAACACGTTTTAAGAATGCCGTACCTACATGCTAAACGTAGTAGAGAAATTAAAAACCTTAGATTTACAGGCTTTTAACTCTCTCTCTCGCTCACGCTCACTCCCTCACTCCCTTTCTCCCTCATTTCCTCACTTCCTCCCTCCCTCACTCACCCACTCACTAACCTACTAACCCACCCACCCACCCACCCACCCACCCACTCACCAGGAGCATCAGGACTGGGCTGGACTATACTATGGAGGGGATTCGGCACGGGGGTCCAAATTTTGTTTGTTGTACCTATGTCCTCAAGTGGGGCACCCCCGGGAGTAAGGATGAGGTGAGAGAAGACAAAGTGTGGCCTTTCCAAGTAGCCATGACAGTGCAAAGGTCAGGGTCCTTACAACTGATCAGCTGGCAACTCCCAGAAAAGCCAGTACAACCGGCATCCCACCCACCGTGGTCCTTAGAAAGCCCGCTAGGCCGGCCCGGAGACCGTCCTATCGGAGGAGGAAGTGTTTACCAGGAACACATAATCCTGTCATGCAGCATCGAGGCTCCCGCCGACATTGAAAGAAACCACAGATGAGAGATGATGCGATATGATAATAAAGGGACAGAAAATTGGAGAGATGTAATTAACATACTCAGCATTCGCCTAGCGAACCGGGAAAACACTCGAAAAATCCTTGGGTCGGTAGGCCGGCTACGGGAATCGAATGCCGACCACAGACGAAACGCCTGAACTACACCACGCCACTCGGTTGAAACTTTAGCACGTTTCCATGCAATAACATCAGGTTAAAAAACCTCCATGCTACGTCAGCAAGCCAGTAAATTTTGTATAAAACCATTATTTCGAAATGACGCATTAATTCCCATGTCTACCACTGAATTTATAATAGTAGGTTTTCAAACTGTAGTGAGAATGCAGTTGATTCTTGAATGTTTTATACTGAAGCACAGAAAGCATCGATCGATCTCAGCCCTAGTTGCCTTTAGGGTACCACTACACCAGTCCTCTGCAAACTCCTCAATCTATACTCCAAACACAGATGGAGTTGTAACAACCCAAAAGGAAAGTTTAAATTTAGTCAGGCAAAACTGTTGGAAATACTCGGTAGCAAAACCTGTTTCAATGTTTGCAAGCAAAACATTACAGGATAAACAACGTAACCATGGCTTAATGGTCTTCTGGATTGCAAATTTTCAGTCTCTCGCAAACAGAACACCCGAGAGAGATACCATCTGCTTTAAAATGTATGAAAACGAAAATCGTTCGTGTATAAAGAGCTATATGCCACTCTCGTGGTAAACCATTATTTGGAACTAAATAGCCTGTTGTGAATAGTAGCCAGTGCATACTTTAATGGAGCTCTTCGCTGAAAATGGCAAATTTCAGCATTTTCAATAAATTTAGGCTACATAAATACCTAATTGCTTTTTAGATGAGGGTTATGAATTACAACTAAGTATCTTAGGTATTCATTTTCATAAATAGCATAGAAATACAAGGGTTGTTCAACAAAGACAGACTGATTTTTCCTGTAGCTTCCGTGATAGTTTCGTATCTGTGACATAAATATTTGAAAAGAGCAGGTTTTTATGTATAATGTCCGTTGGCAGCAGAACTCTCGTGTTCATAGGTTGGTAGTAATACTATATTTTGTAGACCCTACGTGCATTTCGCATACCAGACAGTGGAAGTCACGCGTGAGGAGCAGTACAGCGCAATCAAATTCTGTTTTCGTTTAAACCATACAGCCACCGAAACTTATGAAAAGCAAGCATAGAGTGAAGATGCACTTACTCGTGTAAGTGTTTAGGTGGTTCAAGGACTTCACAGAAAGCCGACTTGTCAGTGTTAAGCAAGGTGGGCCTGGTGTTTCGGCTTCTGCTTTGACTGAAGTCAACATCAACACAGCTACTGTGATTGTCCGAGAGGATCGGCGTATAACATTACGTAACCTCAGTGAAGTGTTGAGGATTTCATATGGCAGTGTGTTTACAATTAAGCACGACCATCTCCACATGACCCGAGTTTGTGCTCGTTGAGTGCCACGTCTGTTCACTCCCGAACAAAAGGCTGTGCGAATGGAGACAAGCTGTGAGGTGCTGCGTCTCATTGCTGATGGAGGGGATGCATTTTTTAAATCGATTTTACCGGTGATGAGTCATAGCTGCATCATTATGATCCTCAAGGAAAAAAAGCCAGCACAGTGTGGAAATCGCCAGGTTTTCCAACACCAAAAAAAGGCAAAAGTTGTTCCGTCTGCAGGAGCAGTGATGGTGATCACTTTTTTTTGTAAAGTGAATGATTTACCAGCATGCAGTTCCCCCTGACACTTCTGTTACAGCAGCATACTACACGTCAATATTGGCTACACCAAGGAAGCACATCGCAAAGAAACGACCAGAGCTATCTCGCACTGGATGACGACTTCATCATGACAATGTACGGCCTCACGTCGCAAATGAAGCCACGCAGTTTCTGGCTCAATAAAACATTACCTGTGTACCACATCCACCTTATAGCTCCAACCTTGCACCCTGTGACATTTTTTTATTCCCATCACTAAAGGCAAAGCTTAGGGGTACTCAATTTGAGATCTCTGAAGCAGTGCTCAAGAAAAGTGATGCGATTCTCAAGGACCTGACGAAGAATGTTCTGCAGCACGTGTTCAAGGACTGGCAGAGACGCTATAAAAAGTGCATTGAAGTAGGAAGGGACTACTTTGAAAAATATCATGTAAATAATGAACTGCAGTGATAAGCATCTGTGAAAAAAGTCAGTCTCAGCCTTTGTTGATCAGCCCTCGTAGATTGTTCTCCAGTGAGGCGGTTGTTATGGTCACGGTGTACGTAGCTGCAGCTGTTTACATGCGTAAGCGGTAACAATACAGTCTATGTACAGTACACCTATGGAAAAACGCATATCCCTCCGGCCTTTAGTAATATAGGGAATTGTGTGTTTATTGTCTTACGTTTTGTTTCAAATGAGCCATTCCGTTCATGGAAAATACACGTTCTTTATAATGTGGTTAGCTTACTGGTCATAGTTGTGTATGGCCAGCTCCCTCTGCGGGTCTAAAACCGTGGGATTTTCATATTTGAAGAATGGTTAAATATAAAGTCTGTCTAGTCAACACGAGTGCAGTTGCTTCACAAAGGAAATGCACCCTACCACCCACTAATGAGTGTCATAAATGTATCTCCACACTTCAGAAATGGAACATTGTCGTAGAAGACCAATAGCAACCCTAATTTTCTGGAAATGACAGTCGCATGTTTACTCCACGTGGAGTCTCAGTTGCCAAAGTTCCAACTTCCAGTTGATCTGTTTCATTACATGCTGAAGTTCGTTGTGTGTAATGATGTGGAGCCCGTGGGAGGGAAATGCAGTGGTAAATGCAAATTAAATAGTAGATTACTTTCAGTTAAATGAAAATTAAGTGAAGACAATAATGTGAATGAATTGGAAATGAATTGATGAAAATGCGGAGATAAATAACAAAAACGTCATATATGAAGGAGATTTAATTTTAATTGAAGAATTAGAAGAAGCACTCATAAAAACTAAAAATAGGAAAGCAACGGGCCAAGATGGATTGAACGCAGAGTTATTTAAATATGGGGGGGGTTATTGCAAAAGCTCCGACTGCTACATTTCTATAATATGTGCTGGAAGAAGCAATGTAACCCAGAAGATTGGCTTATAGCCCAAACCATCTCTATCTTTAAGAGAGGGAAATGGAATGACTGTAGCAATTACAGAGGAATATGTTTACTGGATACGGCCTATAAAATAATTGCTATAATAATAAACAAAAGGTTGCAGAATATAGCTGAATGTCTTCTCTCGGAAGAACAAAGTGGATTTAGAAGAGGCAGATCCTGTGTAGATAACAATTTTATTGTTAAACAACTAATTGAAAAACATAGGGAGTTTAATAAAGAAAGGCATATGGCGTTTATTGACTTTGAAAAAGCCTTCGATATGGTAAACCAATGAAACATGTGGCAAATATTGGAAGAACGAGGATACCCACAACAATTAGTAAAAATGATACAATGCTTCTACTTCCAAACAAAAATAAATGTGAGGAACAATGGTAAAATTTCTAAAAAAAATTCTTACTAATCAGGGTGCCAGACAAGGGTGTACTTTATCACCTAAACTTTTTAGTATTTATATTGACGACCTAGTGTGCAAATCGAAGCACCTAGTGAATGTAGGTTTTAAAATTTCAAATAAAATCTTTTTAAATATTTTATTGTTTGCTGACGACTTAGTTATTATACAAAATAGCGAGTCTGCCCTGCAAAAATCTATTTTTAAACTTAGTGATCTTTGTAAGCAATATAATATAAAAATTTCTTTTATAAAATCAAAGGTAATGGCATTCATTGGGAAAGAGCCAATTAGAACAAAATAGTTATAAATAATCGTTGCGTTGAACAGGTAAGCCATTGTAACTACTTGGGAATTGGTGTTAGTTATGACAAGGAATATGATGCAAATTTCAAAGAGTGTGTGGAACAATAAATAGAACACTTAGAAACAAAATTAAAGTTCTACAAAGTTATGGCTGTACCTATACTGACATACGGAAGTGAGACTTGGACGTTAACTAAAAAGCAACAGAGTAAAATACAGGCTTCAGAAATGAAATTCTTGAGAAGTGTGAAAGGATGCACGAAGAGGGACTTAATAAGAAATGAAAATATAAGAGAAGAGCTGAACATTTTTAGTATGAATGATAGGTTAAAAGATCTCAAACAAAAATGGACAGAACATGTTGAAATAATGCCAGATAATAGACTTACAAAACAAATATTACAGTATCATCCTAAAGGTAGGAGATCGGTGGGCAGACCCAGGAAACGATGGCTGGAGGACTTCGAAGGCGGAACAGGCACTTGATTGCCTATGCCATGAAGTGAAGAAGAAGAAGAAGCAGAAGAAGAATTGGAAAGCGTTGCTGGGCCGAGTTATGCTACTGGAGAAGCGTCAAAAACCAAAGTTATAACGGGAACTCCTTCTAAACAAATTCAAGCGCTTGCTTTGGACACACATAAATATGTGGTGAAAAATAATCTTGCTAAGGTTTCATGCAATGAACCTACAAAAATTCTGGGTATTGTCACAGCAACGGACATAAAAATTTCGGCGCAAATAGATAACAAACGGTGGATAATGTTTCACGGTAATAACTTGCATTTGCAGTTAACAATAGCGCAGCAAGTGTACACAAAGGGGCCGACAAATGTACATAGCTGAGATAAAAATCTTACCGAAACAAACAAACTGAGATAAATGGAAATTTCTCGTAACATCTGGATTATTTCCGGTTCTTTATCGTTCTGGAAATCTCTCGAATTATGAATGAGGTATTTTAGGAAGTGACGAGTTGAAACAGGAGCAGTTGTGTGTAACGAGAGTGCAGTTGTAACACGAGAGTCAGCTGTGGAATGTTGTAAACTGAACGCTGTATGTTATTGTCATAAACCTTGGAAGACTGTGTATATGTGACGTAATATTGTTACGTGAGAATTGAACAGTGTATTGCTACACAAATAAAGAACGATTTTTATTTTCTGCAAATTGGACTTTTAATTCTACGAAACCACAAAGTCACAGTATACACAGAAATACAGTAAGAAAAATTATGACGAAAGGAATACGAAAGACGCCGATCAAGTGTGAAAACAAAGTGAAACGTTTCTGTAAAGTGGATAATTTCACATGCGATTTATTTCGCCAAGAAATTTATAAATAATATGCAAAAGGGAGAGCGCCCACCTTAGATGAATTGCTTGAGCATTTGCAAGAAATTTGTGATTTTCCTTATGGGCACTGCACTTTGCGCGGCCTGCTAAAGGAGCTGGGTTTCAAATACCCCACTTTGAATAAGTTAAGGGCTATGGAATCCAGTAGAATTGTAGATTGGCGACGATAGCCCATGAAGTATCGAGAAAGGTTGCAACCATGCATAAAGGACTGGGAGAAGGAGGGCCGGGGTTGTAAAACGATTATAAGGGTTCGTCAAAGGAGTCGGCCTAACTGCACAGACGTTAACTAAACAGACTTTATATTAGCTAAATCCCGGACGCTTGAAAAATTGGAGATAATATCCAATTGTGTGTTTCTATTGCACAATATCGTCTAGTGTTCAATAACAGGTTTAACAGATATCAAGCCTTCACAGACGCAGATTATTTCGAACACGAAGTAATGTTCATATTGTCTCGCATCGTTAGCATTTTCTTTAGGAGGCACATCTGGTCGGTTTACCGTTATTACACGGACGAATGGCGGTACAGCACCTTGGGTTCAGCGGAATGTCAGTTGCGTCAAACAAGAGAATCACGATGTTTGGACTTTATGTACTTCTAAAATTAGAAAATACATAGGGATACGTTCTTCATGCCAGAACAAGAAAATATAAACATGAGCTCCGTGGGTTGTAAGAAAAACGGCTTTGAACTTTACGCCACAAATATAAAAGAAAGATATATTCTAACGCTATGTTTTTACGTTTTGATTTTTACTGCAGACACAAATGACAGCACAGTTTTACTCCTTTGTTTTGCGCTGAAGAATGAAACGCATGCAAATAGCTAGCATAAAAATGAATATCATTCTTTTATAACACGAATCTCAAAGCAGTGAGATACTAGAAAAAATGTAATAAATTTATGCACCAAGTTTATTGGACAGTTTTTTCTTTTTAGAGAATTTCTTCTCTTTTCTCGATTCGTAACAGTATTTTTGCGAAAACGTTTGAGCAAAAGCTAAAGAATGAGAATTATATAAATATGTTTTGAGATTCCAAGCTTTTAGCATGGAAAAATTCATGTTTGTGTTCTGAAAACTCAATATTTGGAAAATATGCAGAAATGAAAGAGGTAAAGCAAATGTGTATTTTCCCTAAATGAATAAATTATTTTACTACGTATGCTTGTCTTCTTCTTACTCGTAAGTCAGTTTATAAACCTCTATCAAAGACACTTTATTTTTAAAACATATAATATGAAAGTAACACAAACATTAAAATATTATAAAAATCTCAGCAAAGTGGCCCGGTTTCTAACCCAGAGGGATAGATTAAATTGAATTAAAATTGAATTAAATAAATAATTTCTTACATATGTAATTTAATTGATACTGTTTTCGTAACCTATCCCTTGTAGCAAATAGTGGGTAGAACTGGGTAGAGCAGGGTAGAGTAAGAGTTCCGTCAAAGGTTATGCGTGGATATGTATGGTAGTAAGGATGGTTCTAATGACACTGGAATGCAAGTTTTAGACTGGCTTAATGACTGCTTCTTTTTATCATCACATCAAACTTGAAGTTGCCGACCAAGGATTACCAATATATCACTGTTCAGAGCTACTGTATGTAAAATGCATATTACGCGATAGCAATTCGTTATTTACGTAGGAACCGATAGATACATTTTCTCATTGCTGCTGGCCGTCTGTCTTCGCCCAAGACAGAACCAGATGTCTTTCTTAATGGCTCACCAGCTCGGTTGTGTCTTCCTCACTACAGCTGCGTCTGACTTTCACCTCTTGAAGCCTCTTTATTCACACCAAAACTCATTTTGTGACTATTTTGTCCATTGTGATTATTAGTCTCGGTCATGCCATTATTAAGGGTCCGAACAATGCTTTTTCAAACAGAGCCAAGTTCTACCTACTGCGAATTACTGCTAAGAACCCTCTTTCTTACGTTTCCTTTGTTGAGACTATTCAACCCAATGAACTTGCACATATTGTAAAAAAGATAAAAGAATTCCTTTGAAATCCATTACGATTCTTTACTCATTGCATCCCTTAATTTCGGTAGCACCTCTCTGTCAAAAATTAATAAATATCGTCTGCAAAACATAGTATTGCGACTTTGATAGTTTGCAGAAATTCAAAATGCTTTTTATTACAAGTAAAGTCACACTTTGTACAACCTTGCCAGCAGCAGAATTACGTACTTACTCAAAGGCAACCTTCAAGGTCGTCTGCCACACGTCCACACAGCTGTACAGTTTAAATGTCCACACAACTCACACACTAACTGCAACTGTCCGGTAACTCGACTCTTTGCCGGCTTTTATATCGCAGTCATTGTTCTAGAACTTAGTGGATCGCTCGGTAACAATCAGGATGGCAGCAGCAAATTGCAGACTATCTCTGCCTCTCTCTCAGCAAGCGCTAAGCGCTTGTCCAGCTCTCTATCTCTTTCTTTCGTACGCGCCCGGCACTGGCTTGTCGCGGCGATTCAACAATGCTTCGTTGACAGTACATTGAATGTTTTGTTTCGTCCAATTTCTAATCCCTTATGAACGACTTGTTTCCATTCATCTAAAATATCGTTTAATATATATAGAGTTGAGGAAAGGCTGCACCCCAGTTTTAAACTACGTTAGTTCTAATACGAGTATCTTTGGTTAACTTCGCATTTACTTATACAGGGTGTTCCAATTGAATCACCCCATTTTCACTTCAGTATTTCTGTCAAACTGTTTGAGATATCTAAATGAACTAAACTTTACTAATACGTAAGACTCATCAAGTTTGTGTACAGAAATCAAGAAAGTCCTATCACTTCCATATGTGACCCGCCAGTCACACGAAGGATATCCAGGAGATGGTCGAGCTCCACCCATGTGCGTTGAAGCATTTCAGCTACTGCGCCTGGCCGAGAGGACAGCCCTGGGTTTCCAGGAAAACCTCAAGACAGTCGCGGTGCTGCTAGACGTAGAGAAAGCCTTTGCCACAACCTGGCACCAAGGCCTACTGTACAAACTCAGGGAGGCCAACCTACCTCCTCCCTATCTTGCCCTGATTAGCGGTTTCCTCAGAAACCGCACTTTCAGGGTGAGAGTGGAAGGAAGGATGTCATCTATCAGACCAATAGCCGCGGGAGTCCCTGAGGGCAGTGTACTGTCCCCGATACTCTTTGCGGCCTACATGTCTGACTTACCCCTGGAACCACAGACTGTTACGTGCCAATATGCTGACGACGTCCTCATAATGGCACGTAACAAAAACTTACGATATTGTCATCCTCCGCTGCAGCGCCAGCTCCGAGCTATTGGCCGTTGGAGTGAGATGTGGAGAATGGCCATTAGCCCCGAGAAGAGCTCTGCACTTCTCCTGGCTAAGGTCCGAGCTAGGCGACCAGACTGGTCGCTGAGGTTGAGGCAGAGGCAAATCCCTTGGGTTCCCACTGCCAAATACCTTGGCGTCCACCTGGATCGCGGACTCACCTACGCACCTCATATCCGGGTCAAAGCCGGACAAGGGCATGCAGCATTAACTCAGCTATACTCCATTTTCAAATCCACCATGCCTACTCACCTCAAAATACGCCTGTATCGGGCGATCATACCGCCCCTGATTCTGTACGGCTGCGAAGTCTGGGGATCAGCGGCTCCAACCAATATTCGCAGACTCCAGTACGTCCAGAACAGGGCTTTGCGCATGATCTACGATACCGGGCGGAGATTTCCGTCCCACATCCTACATACTCACTCTGGAGTCCCGTATATCGTCGACGTGGTGCGGGAGAGATCCCGCACCATCTACGATAAGCTGGACTCCCACCCCAACATACTGGTGAATACCCTAGGCCGTTACGACCATAGGGTCCCTCGCCGGAGACCAAGCTATCGGCTACCCAAAGATGCCTTGGGTACCTAGCACTGAACAGGGCCACATTCCCCTGACTCCAACTTCCTCAGCCCAGTAATGGGCTAGGAAATACCTTATACAGTAACACGGATCCTTTCCCTCTAGCCTGTTTAGCGGACTGTGCTCAGAAGCCTCCCAGCAGGCGGAAGAGCGCAGCCAGCATTGGCGCATCCCCCCTTCACGGGGCGACGGCGCTCACCAAGGCTAGACATATCCACTGCCCAAAACAATCGCCTGTGACATTAAAAATTCTTCTACACTGCCCAGATAAAGACGCTAAAAGCGGCTAGGTGCTGGGCAGCATACACTCCGTCCAGGAAAACCTGGACGACTCGACTCTTCTGCTGGTCTGCTGGTCTGCTGGAGTGACGGTTGCAAAAGCATTCCGAATGCGCTCACGCAGTTGGCGGAATATACGCTACGTTTGTTACATGCCCACCTCGGTAGCGTACAAGGTAACGTGTCTGCCTTAGGTTCAAGAGGTCCTGAGTTCGAATCTCGATTAGGGTGAGTTACCTGTATAAGGCCTTTTCCGGGGTTTTCCCTTATCCTGAAAGACGAATGTCTGTGGACCCCGGACTCATTTGAGCATCATTTCACCCATTTCATTCATGGTCCGACATGATTTAACATTGGAGGGCGTAAATATAAAAAAAAAATGTTTGTTGCATAACCCTGTCTTTGACATACCACCACAAAAAGAAGTCCACCCGCCTCTGTAGTGTAGATGGTAGCATGTCTGCCTCATATTCAAGATGAACCGATTTCGAAACTCGGTCAGGATAAGTTACCTGGATAAGGTTTTTCCGGGGTTCTCCTTCATCCTGGGAGACGAATGTCGGGTAACTCTAAGGTCCATGAACCCTGGGTGCATTTGAGCATCATTTGACCCATTTCACTTACAGTCCGATATGACTTAACGTTGGAGGACGTAAATTACAAAAAAGGTCCAGAGGTGTTAATGTCGGGCGATCTCGCTGGCCATGCAATTGGTGCACCTCTCCCTATCCATCTACCAGGAAACTCATGCTCCAATGTGTCCCTAACCTCTCTTAACTTTCTAAAGAAATTCACATACATTAATTCACCACCACAAAATTAAAATAAGGCGATTCAGTTATTTTTATATCCTCATATCAACTTTGAATACTTTTTATCAAGTGTATCCGGAATCCCCTTTTATGCATTATATCCCCATATTAAAGGAAAGTTCACTTTGTCGAAAGCGTTGTCTAGGCCTATAAAACTCATGTCGGTTTCTATATATTCAGTAACCTCTCATCTTGTAAAGTCTGTTTAGTTAACGCGTGTGCAGTTTGGCCGCGTCCTTTGACGAACTCTTATAATCGTTTTACAACACACACACACACACTCCATTCTCCCAGTCATTTCTGCAAGATTGGAACCTTTCGTCTAAATAAATTATATATATATTAATTATAAATTATATATAATGAATATATCATATAAATTATATATATTAAATATATATATATGTGCAGCGCCCATAAGGAAAATAAAAAATTTCTTGCAAATGTGCAAGCAATTCATCTAAGGTGCGCGATCTCCCTTCTGCATAGAATTTATAAATTTCTCGGTGAATTAAATCGCATATGAAATTATCCACTTTAGAGAGAAGTTTCCTTTTGTTTTTCACACTTGATCGGCGTCTTTGGTAATTCTTTCGTCACAATTTTTCTAACTGTACTTCTGTCAATATCCAGAATTTAATGCAGGTTCATTGCATGACCCTTTAACAAGATAATTTTTCACCGCACACACACACACACACACACACACACACACACACACACACACACACACACACACACACACACACACACACACACACACACACACACACATATATATATATATATATATAAAATGAAAAAGCCCTTGAGTTTGCTTAGAAAGAGTTCCCGTTATAACTTTTGTTTTTTGAGGCTTCTCCACTAACATAACTTGGCCCAGCAACACTTTCCAATTCATTCACATTATTGTCTTCATTTATTTTCAATTAACTAAAAGTTATCTACTATTTCATTTGCATTCCCTCCCCCCGCGTTAGACCGCTTGGCTCTTCTCACCAAGGCGGCCCGGGTTCGATCCCAGGTGACCGCAAAGTGAGATTGGTGGTGGACAACACGGCGCTGGGGCGGGTTTTCTCCGAGATCTCCGGTTTCCCCCGCCATCTCATTCCATTGGTGCACCATATTCATCTCATGTATCATCAGTGTCATCGCCTGCGGTGCCGTATGTAGTAAAAGCGGGCGTTAAACACTACACATTTCATTCCCCCCACAGTCTCCACATAGCGACACCCAAAGAACTTTTTTTTTTTTTTTGTAATTTACGTCCTCCAACGTTAAGTCATATTGGACGATGAATGGAAAGGGTGAAATGATGCTCAAATGAGTCCGGGGTCCATAGAGCTTAGAGTTATCCGACATTCGTCTTTCAGGATAAGGGAAAACCCCGGAAAAAGCTTTTCCAGGTAACTCACCCTGACCAAGATTTGAACTCGGGACCACTTGAACGTGAGGCAGACACGCTACCACCACGCTACCGAGGTGGGCCCAAAGAATTTCTGCACGTGAAACAGATCAACTGGAAATTGGAACTTTGGCAACTGGGACTCCACGTGGAGTAAACATGCAGCTGTCATTTCCAGAAAATGAGGGTTGCCATTGGTCTTCAACGACAGTGTTATACTTGTGAAGTATGGAGATGGATTTATTACACTCATTGGTTGGCGGTAGGGTGCGTTTCCTTTGTGAAGCAACTGCACTCGTGTTGACTAGACAATTTTAAATAACGGCCATGTTTTGTTCCAATGTTACGATGAAACTATTTGGCCACTGTGTCCTTACTTGTTTAGGGACTTCTTTTATTTTAATTATTTTGGTAATTTTATTTATATTTGTGGAATATACTGAACAGGTACTGGAATTAGAAAAATCCCAGCACAAGAAAAGCTTAGCAGTAGTGGCCTATGAACCTGTGGTTTTACGTCACTGAATGCGTGGGTGACAGTAACAAATGTGTGCATGAAATACCACACACAAAAATAGACGGCTGAAAGAGTCACCTATTTTGGCAAGCCGGTCTTGTACATAAAATATTCACTAGTTCACAAAGATGCGCGGATGGGCGACATTCCAATAGCCGACAAGGCAGAAGTGGCCCTAATGCGCGTGCTGCTTCTTTTCTTGTCTTTCGCAAGGAAGCAATTTCAGTTATACAAAAGCGCAGGAAAAGCCCATTCAGATCTTCTGTTTCGCTCCACTATGATGTCGTCTACTCTCAGCAATCGATTCGCACCTTTTCAAAGAAGCGGGCCTCTAATGCTTCTCTCATCGACATTCACCTGCTCTGCTCTAATTTGTGGCGGAGCGTCCTCTTTACTAGACACTGGTTCGATAACCTAGTCACAAAACCCGCAACACAACAGCACAGCAAACTGCAGTCTGCCTCACATTCAAATGTTCGAACCTTGGTCAGGGCGAGTTACCTGCGTAAGGTTTTTTGTCGAGGGTTTCCTTATCCTGAATGATGTCTGGTAGCTCTTTGCTCTATGGATCCTGGACCCATTTGAGCATCATTTCACCCATTTCATTTATCGTCCCATATGACAACGACAGATGATGTCAATTTAAAAAAAGAAATAGCTGAAAATACATGTGTTTATCTTATATCATTAAGAAACACTTGCTTGTTCATTTCTCTCTCTCTTTCTTTACTGATTATGAGACCAAAATGTGGAGGTGGTAAAGGAGTTTGACTATTTAGGGATGAGACTATGATCCAAATAGAGGCTGGGGAGCACATGGGAGAAAGATAAGGATGAAAGGGAAGAGAGCGATGTCTGGGGTAAAGAGCTGTAAATATAAATTACCAGATATGTCAGTAAAGTGGCATGAAAGAATCCATGAAGCAATAGTACGATAAAAAATGGCATATGGTGTGGAGTTGTGGGGGTAAAGTGAGATAAGAAATCATGTTGAACACATATGAACAGTTCTGTAAAGAGATATTAGGTTTGAATAAGTCAACGCCATCCCGTAGGGGAGGGGATTCGTCCCCTTCAGCTGCCGAGGTGCGGGCGCTGCGGAACCTTAGCGCTCGTGGTACCTCTGAGGTTACCAGAGGAACCTCAGGCCGAACTGGCGAGCTCCTCCCGTCAGGGAGTTGTTCGGATTGGGTTGGAATCGAGTAGACAGTGTGTTCCTGACACCCACGGGGAATTGGGTACCTCCGGCCAGGCTACGGCCGCCCGGAGGGGGTACAGGGTTGCCTAATAAGTCCCGGGTACTAGCCTGCAGAGCTAGCAGAAGGTGTGCTAGATCACCAGGTGGCCCCACCGAGGTTATTCGGTAGTCTTCCCTGCGGGGTTGACGCGCGTAAGTGGCGTATCCACTTCCACCCATCTTGACGTAGTAGTCGATGGAGGGGCTTTTTACACTCAAGGTATTGCCCCATGGAGAGACTCCTGGAGTTTTCCATCGCTCCAAAGTAGAAGGAGGCCGGGTCCTTGGTTCTACGGGTCCAGGACTAATGGGAGTAGAGCCTCTGGAGTTAAAAAAAAAGTGAACGCCAAATGGAGTAGCTAGAGTGGAACTTGGAAGACCTTGCAGAAGTGGGGTAGTTATAGAAAGATGTTTAAAATATTGGTATAGTTGTATAAGAAAGGATGATGGTAATACATTAAAGATCTGTCTAGAACAGAAGAATTCAACATGTAAGGACAGCTGGTGGGCGAAGCTAGAGAGAACGCTGGTCAAAATAGGGATGGGGGATATTTGGCATGAGAGAGAAAGAAATGTAAAAGGTTTCTGGAAAATTATTAAGAACAGGATAGAGGACATTGACAGAGAAGTGACGTGGGTAAATCTGATAAATAAGAAATCACTAAATGTATAACTGAAAATAAAGACAGAATGGAGAAGGGAAACATATATAAATATTGAAATTAATTGTTCTTTTACACTGGCCGTGTGTAGGCTAAAGTATGGAAAGATAGTCAGACTGAAAAATTCAATTCCGTAGCCGGGATTTGAACCACGGATCTTTGACGTAATAGTGGTTAACTATAAAGCCCGGGCCTTAAAGTACTTACATGTTGTAAGTCGCCATTAAGGTAGTTGTTTCATGTGTTTATGAGAACTCCTAAGTGGTTTACAGGGAAAAACACGAGTCATATGGAGAATTTAATGTCATGTTGGCACGTCGGCCATAGTAGCTCAAATGGTTAGAGCGGCTGGACGGAAACCAGAAGATTCGTGTTTCAAATCCTGGCTATGGCATTGCATTTTTCAGTCTATCTTTCATATATAGACATATGTGATAGATATGAGAGGGAGAGTTTAGCTTGGTTAAGGACAGGAGCCGTATGGAGAGGAGGTTCACCAAAGCAATGTATTCTATGTGGAAAGAAAATACGCTTAGAGCATTATGTAGTGGAGTGTAAAGAAATTGAACACTGGAGGAAATTAATATGGGATAAGAACTGGGATAATAAAGTGTCTTACGTAGTAACAATAACAATGCTTACGTTGAAAGGAGAGAAAATAATAAAGGAGGTAGGGAGATTTGCTGACAAAATCAAAGAAATGGTTGAGAAGGGTAAGAAAGTAAGACACAATCAGAACATTAGGTCAAGGTTGTATAAGGGCTAGGATAGAGGTTAACGGCCAGGAAGCCAACACCACTATCAGCCCGTAATATAAGCAGGGGACAAATTTGTACCTAGATTAGAATTGTAAAACTTGTAATCGAGATTGTAAGATATGGGAGTACAAATAAATTGTTATCAAATTATTATTGAATGTGACTACTTTCATAAGAAGATTTCTCTAAAGAACTTCAGCTTATAAATACCCTTTATGCGCTTTTTATTTCCTTAATTGGGAATCGAAACCTACATTTTCAATTAAGTAACGTCTCAGAAACCGAGATGGTTCAAGTGTTTTCGTCTGTGGTCCGTATTTGCAAGATCGTGCGTTCGATTCCGGTGGCCGACCTCGCTGACTTATGTCTATTCGACGCTTTCCTTGGGTCGCCAAGTGAATGATGGAAGGAATAATTACATTCTCCAATTCCTGTCCCTTAATATCACCTCACATTTATTTTACACCACCTTTCATCTTGGTTGGCTACTTCAAGATAAGTGTCGCATTCATGCCAGGATATTTGGTATCTATATCTTGTTCTCCGGATCGGCGGTAATCACCGGAGATGTGTAAGCCCGTAGGGAAGGAGAGGGTCAGGCTGTATATATAGCAGCCTCGTCCATTGAATCCCAGGCGGCGTCAAAAGCTTTCCCTTCTGACCACGCCTCCTCACATGTAAGCAATTATAAGGGTTTTCCACCCTTAAACATATGGGTGGCCCTTCTTAATACGTTCACCAAGTTAGAGCGCTGTTGCAATATTTTTCTTGTGTCCTCAGAAATTATCTTAGACTGTGCAAACGTGCTTCCTATGTGTGTTAATTAAGCTTATATTTATAGAAGTTACATAGTGTTTTACTTAGTATAGTATTATAAATTTATTTGTGTTTAATAGTTATTTGCGTTTAGCACTTGCGTAATTTAATTAAGATGTGGAGACCGTGGGTATCGAACCTAACATGGATATGCTACCATGGATTTCCGTTCATACTTGTAATATATATATATATATATATATATATATATATATATATATATATATAAAAGTATCTAAACTTTTTCGAGTTCTAAAGCGTTTATGGCATATTTAATTATTATGCGGAATGTACGTGATTATTTATTTAAATTGTGTTTAGCAGAAGACCCACCCCCCATAAACAAATACAATGCTTAACTTTATTCAAACTTGTAAAATTAGCAGACATCCTTGTAAAAAGTTTCGAAAATTTGAAAAGAGTAATAGAGTTTCCTTACTAGTTTTTCTTTAATTCCTTGGTTGTTGTTTTTTTTAAGTGTTTATTGCTTTGTTAAATCAACTGAAATTCACCACCTGTAGCTACCATAGAATAAAGGAAAATGTTTTAGGATAAAACGGCTCACGATTGCAATAAACAAAGCTCTAACGTGCAATCTTTGCTTATAAATTATTATTAACTACCAGAATATCCAAAGTGCTTCTTTAATTCGCAAGTAAATATCCCTCGCAAATTCATGCACATTGATGCAGTTTAACCCTTTTAAAATTGTAATGATGTTTTACTAAACTTTCCTTAGATATTATGCTAATAATACGCATTTAGTTCTTGTACGTAATAGAAGTACTAATACCATAACAGCGCAGGTGATATATTTCTTTTCAGTTATGTTATAAAGAGTTGTAACATTATGTATTATGATAGGAAACATTAATCATTTAAAATTTATTTGAAAAGATCAATGACGATTTCTTACAGTGAATTTTGCTTTATTTATTTATTTATATTTTGCCTCTAAAAGTTAATTTAAACAACGGCAACACTGGATATTCTCAGCTGTAAACACGAGCCTAACATTCTTCACCTCTGACCCCGGTTGGTGTTTCCTAAGATGTTTATGACATTGTGGTTAGGGGGAAGGATAGTTTTTCGCTACAAAGAGAGCCGGTTGGGGATGGTTTAAGCGCGGCCACTATAAACGACCACCGGAAGTATAAGTCTGCACTGTTAGTGACCCTGGCCTCTACTCTAAGGTCCGGCCACTCTTTATATCTTCTTACCTCCTAGGGCGGAGCCGAGAAGTTCCAACGCGCAAGCCTTTACCTCATCTGCCCATCAACTAAACATCCCTGGAGGATGGATGGATGGATAATTGGGTTTAAAGGCGCTAAACTTCAAGGTCATCAGCGCCCTTAAACATAACTAATACTGTTAAAAACTGGATAAGGGAGGACTAAAAGAGGGCTAAAACACAGTCAGTTAAATAAAAACAAGCTAAAACCAAACCTACAACGGTATGTCACTAAATCCTGTTAAAACAACGCCTAAAATCAGTTTTAAAACCATAAAATTGTTAAAAGGCCTGAGTCACAACTAAATTTTAAAATTAACATGTAAAAGGAATTTTAAAACTTTGGCCCTTGCTTTCTCGTCGTCCGCTAGGATCTCTGCCAAGCTGGCCGGCAGCTGGAGAGACCTGCGAAGAGTGCCAGGTTAAAACACTCGACAAGCTCATGTCGGACTGAAAGGGCTGCTCCACAAAGCGGAGAAACTGGAGCAGGGCCCCAACTTAATGAAAATGAATGGGTATAAAAGCAGTGGCCAACGCGCAACCAAGCCAAACGAACCTCTTCCTGACAATAGGAGGTTCTGCACGGGAGCGGAAGATCTTCTATGCCACGAAGCTTATTACTAGTGAGAGCAGACCACTTCGTGCTAAGAGCACAGCACAGCTCTCCGCAACACGTGGCGAAAGTCTTCCGTGGTTAAAAATGGTAGAGTGACCTGCGGGTGTGTAGTGGCCATCTTTGTTGCCGAATCCGCCATGTCATTCCCCTGCAAGCCATCGTGTCCAGGAACCCATGCACACACCACGAAACCGCTCTGGAGTCTTCTTGTAGCAATGAAAGACGGACACTACAAAATGTAAGAGAAGATAGCCGTGAATACCTCCGTTACCGCCCCACCGACCAGGAAACACGAAAAAACCCGAGGTCAAAGCGGGAAGCCATCAAGGAACGAACCTGGGAACTCTCAAATGAGTGCCTCATGCATTATCACGACTGGTATACATGGCAATTACACATTAAGACATTCGAAGTTCGGCCTTGCTGAACAAGTATGACTTGAGAACTGCTTGGATCTGTTTTTCTGATTTTCTTTACTGTCCATTACATAGAGAACTGACAACGGTTGGGTGGACTCGAAAGTTGCTTAGCTGAAAGCAAAGACCTTACAGAAAGTAAAACACAGTTCTGCAATTTTAGAAAATGAGCGACTTTTAGAAAATTCAGTGTTTAGTTCATTTTAAAATTAGAGGGACATCGCAACAAAGAGCACCACAATATTCACCGTGTCTGCCACTCCTATTGCTTAAAGTAGATTTCGGATGATGAATGGAACATGCGAAATTATGCTCAAATGAGCCCAGGGTCTATACAGCTTAATATTGCGCAGTGGCGAAACATGCAACGAAGCGCTGGAGACCATGCTTCCCCAAGAATTTCAGGAGAAAAATAAAAACCAAGGAAATTCATACCAAATAATATTTTATTTGCTCTGGATACATTTTCAAAAGTTATTCGTGAACATCCGCGGTACTGCTTAGATTCTAGTGGCCACATCCGCAAGCTCATTCAACACTGAGTATATCTGTATTTACGCATTCGTAACCTTGAATACGATGCTTCGCAGGTTTCCGGAAGCAATCGCGACACTTCTATAGTTAGGAAGCACTGACAGATTTTGTCACCTAAAGTCTCTGTGGTGTGTTTTTAATACAACTGTAAATATATTTATGTAGCAACGGCAATAGTATTTTATGTGCATTGGTATTTAGTGATGGCAAACAGGAAGTCATTGTGAAGTTTACAGTTATTAGCAGAAATCTATGAATTTCATATTTTCTCCATTAAAGACTAACAATTCACGCGAAGTGGGCTAGCTATAGGACAAATTTGAACGTATAAGTGGAGAGGGAGGCAGGCTGTTTGTAGTGTGACCAGTCTTGCAATTCAAGAAGAACCTACTTTTGACTGTACAATAGAGAGTATTGAAGAGTAGCTTTAGTTCTTTGAATCATTCTTCTCTTTTATTTCAAGAAAATTATTATTAGGAGTTTACCCTCACTTTGAGAGTCTCGCCTCGCTAATTGTACGAGGCTTGTCCCTACAATGGAGCCGTGAGGAACGCTATTACCGAGATCCGGCAAGACTGGCGTGTAGCTTGGTTTCAATCCTTAAAATCCCAACCATGATGAACCCGTCTTGGTTGGGCAGCCGTTTGCGATAGAGCTTCCTATCACTTCCGCCGCCAAGTGCGAGTTGCGTGCAGTGATTCGTTTTTTGACTGTCAAAGGCACTACTCCCACTGAAACTCATCGTGCGAAGTCTATGGGCCACAGTGTATGGGCGTCAAAAACGTGCGAAAGTGGTTCAGAGAGTTCAAAGACGGACGTACGTCCATGACGAACAGCGTTCTGGTCGGTCTTCGGTTTCAGTCGAAACAATTGCATAAGTGGAGCAAGAAATGCTTAAAGATCGGCGTGTGACAGTTCGCTGAGGCGGTCCAGCCCGTTGTGAACCAAGTCGAGCTCTCCCTTGTGCTCAACGCCTCACAATTAAGGATCGGTGGCGTGAGGAGGTTAAGGAAAGGGAGACTCTAATCGGCTCGAGGTGACATGTAGCTCCCGTATGAGAACTCTCATCTGTACTGCAGGAGTGGGTGCGTTCTGACAGGTTGTGGGTTAATGATGACACCTCGGATCTGGTCGACAGAAGAGTCCTTAGGCTCCTACGCTCGCCACCGTCAAGTCGTCGTCGATGTGGTTGTTGAGTTAGGCGTCACTGTCAATATTGTGATGTGAAGCACGGAGGCAGTAGCACTGCGTAGACGAATTGGATATATTTATCGTCCTCCCAGTACATTACTCATTATGCTAACTCTAACTGGAGAGATAGTTAAACATTGTGCTTGGTCACTGTGCATGGCGCGGAAGTATAGTTCTTAGGCGGCGCCGAATACGCATCCGTCTCATGTAGAACTCAGGACCGAAGTGTCCTTACTAGCAAAACCTAGTTTCAGTCATCTCCTTGAATTACCATCACTCTAGATATTTCTCGGAGTTTGCAAAATCACATGAACAAATATCAATTTTCTATTGGCTTTTAAGTATCCCCACTTGATATCAGTGTTGAGAATTTCCAGTTTCGGACATAGCATCAGAGACGCTTTCTCTAACGGTCCGCGTGCAAAAAATTTGTTCTAAGGCATGTGTTCGCGAGTCGTTAGAAATCTTATAGCCTGTTGTCAGAGGCACGCATGGGATTTTGACAATGGGTAGGTTTCCGATTGATGAGGCGCCAAATTTTCCTTGAGGGCAAAACGGACAATAGAGTAGAATTGTTAGTTTACAGGGGATACAAAGGGAGTTTTCTGACCTTCGTAGAGCGGCCTTGTCACTGCGGCGGTCTCCGGGGTATATGACAGAATTATGGCATATGTCTGTTCTGTTATACGTCATTTATTTATATTTATTCGTTTGTGTCAATGTCTTTCTGGTATCAGGTTATATGTCATCTCAGTGTTCTTAGGTGACAGGGGCTGCTTCATCACGAGCTGTGCGAAATTATCCCGTAAGTCAGTAAGATTGCGACTGACAAGGTTTTGACCAAACTTTTGCATTATCGCAAGATGTGTGCGAGGTGGGTGCCCAAAAATGCTCACCGAAGATCTCCTGGCCCAGTTCGTATGGGACCTCCTCACCCATCCCCCTACAGTCCAGACTTAGCACCTAGTGATTATCATCTGTTTCCTGAGTTCAAGTCACACCTGGGTGAAACACATTTCCAGACCGACGATGATTTGAAAAACGAGGTTGAGCGCTACCTGCGCAACTTGGCGGGAGAGTGCTATGACAAGGATATACAAAAACTGCCACAGTGCATGCAAACGTGCATCGATCGCATTGGTGATTACATTGAAAAATAGCTGTAAGATCCGCCTTTCCATCAATGTAACATTCATTAACAATAAACATGTTTTCTAAGTTAAATAAAATTGGAGACATTTTAGGGACACGTCTCGTATTACCCGATATTTATGTTTGAATAAGGGAAAACAGCGTAAAACCCTTATCTACGTAAGTTGCAGATAGACACGAACTCGAGACCTCTTGAACGTGAGACAGACACGCTATCACCTTCGCTACGAGGCGAGCATAGGGTAAGTTGATTCCATCCAGTGCAAATCGATTCACATGTAAGTCTAGCCAGACAGGCAGTCGGAAAATTTTCCCCACGTGGAGTAAATCATGTCACAGGATGCAATGTAATTGACTATGCATGTTTCCCGAATGTTCCATGTTTTTATCTGTAACGCCTGGGAACTCTACCCGCAGATATTCCTGTTAGTTCACCAGAAGTCGCAGTTTTTTGGTCTAGCAGGCGAATGTTATGCTTTCTTTTGAGGTCTCGCAGTCAGGGTTGAGAAACATTAGGCTCCGTGCCAGTTCTTGTGAGCGAGTCAAATACTTTAAAGCTCTCCAAACAAGCGAAACACGGCTGCGGCGTTTCTTCTTTTGTTGAAAAGGACTAATTTGTGTAGTGGAGTGAAAACAAAAACACGAACTCTTGCCTATGACGTTGGTAAAATTGTTTCACGCCCTTAGCCAACGGCATAGCAGTTAGAACTTAATGCAAAAGTAAGCGCAGTTTCCAAGGTAAAGAAAACATTGCCACGAGGTGAGAACCGTTTGATCTTTGTAACAGATTCACAAAGCTTTGAGATTTCCGAAGACTAACTCGTGTAGAATATATTAGTGTTTAAAGGGAGGAAAAAATAAGTGAGTTTTATTTACTCTTCTCTGAAAAGGCACCACTTACTTCTGAATTTATAACGAAACATTTTCCGAGTTTGTTTCGGTTTGTGAACTAATTTTCGGTTAAAACCCAAAATTGAACTCGCCTCTTTAGCCTAGGTGGGAGCATGTCTACCTCCCTTCAAGAGATTCACAGTTCGAATCTCGGCCAGTTAACCTCGGCTAGTTAACTGGACGTACCTCTCGGCTTCCCTTACCTGAAAGATGAATGTCTCGTAACTCTAGGCTATTAAGCTGGATGTCATTTCGTCGTAGTCCGTAACAAAGTAAAGTCTGTAGATTACGAGATTGAAATCGTTTGTTATATTGACGAATTTTAATTTTAATAATGGAATGTCATAACTTTTAGTGTTTCCCCTATTTTGTAATTATGTCTTCCAACGTTAAGTCATATTGGACGATGAATGAGATGAGTGAAATGATTTTCAAATGCTCCGAAAGTCCATAGAGCTTAGAGTTTATCAGAAATTCAGATTTATGAATGGAAAAAACAAAGTTGTCTTTTCCAGATAACTCACCCAGACCGAGATTCGAACTCGGGACCTCTTGAACAGAGTTAGGCACGCTACCATCTACGCTACGTAGTGTATGTAATAGAAGTTCACAATATATACAGGTTGTTTCACCTAACTCTGCGAACTCAAATATCCCCGAAATGAAACAAAATATGAAAATTGGCCAGGAATGTACCTATGTCCGGCGCTCACACATTGCGAAGGTATGCACAATCCATAAAGGTAAACAAATAACACTTCCAACATCAAGTTGCGTATTTTTAAACTGAACAGGTATTTTAACTAGAGCTACAATTAGTGATAACACACTTGATTTTACGTTTCTAAATGTCATAAGTTCTAAATACGTGGCTGTTAGAGGATGACAATGGCGCCACCATTTCTGACGTAATGCAACGCATGTGCTTCTGTGCTCAGAGCAGCAGTTGCTTGCACCGGCCTGTAGTCTGCTGTAAACAAACCGATATCAGCTCGGCACCTTCTAGCTTCAGTCTCCTGATCTGGTCTGCTGTCATACTCTAACGTAATTCATGTACATTTCGGATATTGCTTTCCATATTGACACATTAAACCGTGTTTTCGTGAGGCATCTAACAGTTGCTGCCATCTAATCGATATGCCATATTTTTATCAGGGA
Source organism: Mantis religiosa (assembly GCA_030765055.1). Lineage (NCBI taxonomy): Eukaryota > Metazoa > Arthropoda > Insecta > Mantodea > Mantidae > Mantis > Mantis religiosa. The sequence goes on along the minus strand of CM060951.1, from coordinate 205,265,532 downwards.
ACATTAAACGAACAGCGATGCATCACTTCTGCAACACACTCTACCCCTCCTCGTAGAGGATGTGGGATTGCAAACGCGTCTATCAATGTGGTTCCAGCATGATGGATGTCCCGCACATCATGCACAACATTCCAGAGACGCTGTGGATGCGAAGTTTTCAAATAAGTGGATAGGACGGGGAGGTCCTGTGTGATGGCCAGCTCAGTCTCCAGACTTGATGCGATTAGAGTTATATTTCTAGGGCACAGTGATTAATAGATTGTATCAAGAACCGCAACGACAGTAGAGGATATGTAGCATCGTATTACTGCGGCGTGTGAGGCAATAGCTGTAGAAACACTGCAACACTCTTGTTACCAGTTACCAAAATTGTATTGTTAAAAATGGAGGGAACTTCGAACATTTGTTGAAGTGACACGGGTTCATCGCACAAGACCCTACTGGTGATTTGTGGATGCATTTTCTATGCCGAATGTAATGCAAAACAAAGAAGTTTCTGAGGGCTATAGGCCACTAGTAAAAGTGTTTAGAAAAGTGGAACCAAGTGTGTTATTACTAATTGTAGCTCTAGCTGTCATTTTGCTAGAATAAACATACATGTTCCATTTAAAAATATGCAACTTGGTGTTGAAAGTGTTATTTATTTATCTTTACGAATTGTGCATACCTTCTCATTGTGTGAGCCCCTGACATAGATACCTACCTGCCCAATTGGAATTTTCATATTCTGTTTCATTTTGGAGATATTTGAGGTCGCAGAGTTAGGTGGGGCACCCTGTACATCACAATATGGGAACAAATGTAAAGTGTGTGAATTATGAGCTTGAAGTTGCTTTTGCTACATATTTAAATTATAATAAAGGCTTGTTCATGATTTTCATTGTGACAACTATTGAAAACCTGTTGATAATATCAAAAAAGGATATTTGTTATATAAGTAGGAGATGAAAAACACATTTAAATTACATCGAAACAAGTGGGAAGCTGAAAAGCAATATACTTATAGCTATTATTGATAATTACGTTATCGATAAATTATAATAATAATTATTATCTGAAGCCATGAGTCAAGGAGTAAGTTAATGAATAAATTGCTAAATAATTGGCAAGAGTATCTACAAAAGCTCATACATATTAGGTGAAATATCCATAGTCACTGAATGTTAATTATCAGAAATGGCCCATATCATTAAAAGGCTATTTATCAGAAAGGAGATTTTACCTGCAGGATGACCCGCGGGGAGGTTTGAGTTGACAATGTAACTGGTAATTATGTATGCTGCAAACTGCCAATGCCACAATACATACGGAAACTCACTGCCAATACCATTCGGATGTATTCGGCACATTAATGCAACATCAATCCTTTGATATCCATCTTTAAATTACATGTGTTGGACTTCATGTTATAAAGCTGAACTATAACAGAAAGCTCTTGTGCTACAAACACATGGCTCGGCTTATATATAATTAATTTGCAGAAATACTCGAAAACAAAATAGGTATAGGTTTAAGTGGTAGTGAGACAGCTATGTGATGGATTTTCAGAAGCCCAGTAACAGCTGTTATGAGTAGAGCAAGGATTTGTAAGCACAATCAAATGGTGAAATAAGTAAATAAACAGGAAAAATAAAACAAATAAGCACAAAAAATAAGCAAATAAAAAATAAAAAAATTTAATCATAAACGTATTGTTTGTTAGAATGTTTACCTTACTCAAGCTTGTTACAGTACACGAGAGAGTTATCTTGAGATTTTTTCTTGAGGGATGATCCTGCGTTTTTAATGAAGAATTTTTATACTGTGGAAAAGATTTCCCAACGTCACATGACGTTACTGGAACACGTGAAAGGCGTCACAGTTTTTTATGAATGAATTTATCTTCTATATACGTTCCTGTACTAGAAAGTTTTGAAGAAATTTTACACAGTATTTCGTAACCAGAATTTTTATTAATACCCGAGTTTCTCAAAGGCAGTTTTCAAAATACCGTGAGTCTCTGAAGACAACGTTGCTTAAATTTCATCTATCAAAGAAAATGAATGTTCCAAGGTATTATTTAGAGTTTTCAACTGTGTTATAATAGTACGTATTTTGGAGAAGCGGTTATGGATGTACTTCATCCTATAATAGATGCACATATTACCAAAACATTCTTGTGCTGTGACAATGTTGCTTGCATCTTATGCACCTAAGTAGGGTAGCAATGTTTTTACTTCATTGACATGTTCTGCATAGAATGACAGTCTTTAACCAAGAACCCGATCGACTTGAAACTGCCTGAGGAGGTCAAGACAAATTTGGAAGGACTTCATGAAATTTTTGAACTCTAATCGGTGACTATATTCGGGTTCGATCCCATCCATTGGGCACGAATTTTAAGTCCTGGGTGTACGGCCGGTGACCACTCAGCATCGTGAGGAAAGTGAGGAACTTACGCTAGGTAAGCGGCCTGGTCACAAACACCAACATTCCGTTTGGGGGATGTCGAGATGCTGACCACATCTCCTCCCCGTATCGGTTGGATGATCGCCCACCTCTACCTTGCATAAGTGGGTTTGAGGCTGGCAGTCGGGTTGGTAGGCCTTTGACTCTTAGGGCTGTCACGCCAGGGTTTATTTATTATTTTAATCGGCGACAGTACAAACACTTCCTTTACGCTAGAGACAAGAAGATCCACGTTTTTATATCGACTCCTAACTCTTTCAGTTGTAAACTGTCTGAAGATAAAATGATGACTAGGAGTGAAAATTTACTTTTAAATTAATATGATTTGGATAAAATAAGCTATTTTAATTAAAAGCATAAAATAAGGAAGCAAAGACCATATTTAAGCAAAAACGCATTTATAAGCATTTCTCATAAAATTTCCGGCTCTAGTTATGAGTGTTGACACGACCACTGAGGTGGAACCACGCCTTATCGGAAAAGAACGGAAGTTGTGTATCAATTAAAGTGTCATTCACTGATAAAAAACCGTTAACAATCATGCATTCGTGATACTGGCTCACCTTGTTTTAAAGTACTGTCACTTTGTGGGTTCGTAGAATTGAAGTCCAATTTGCAGAAATTCGAAATTTTCTTTATTTTCGTAGAAATACACTTTGGTCAATCCTTACAGTAGCAGAATTACGTCACATACACAATTACAATCTACCAAGGTCGTTTACCACAACAAAGAGCTTACTTCCAAAACACACCAGTTTCAATTACAACTCTCGCTACGACTCTGTTTACAACTACTCCGCTGGCCTGTCACCTCTCATATATACCTGCATTGATAATTCTAGACTTTTCTGTAACAAACAAGAAACCGAATATTCTTTATTAATCAAGATGTCACTAGAATGTTCCATTTATCTAACTTTATCTGAGTCGGCAAGTCTTTTATCTCCGGGCTATCTTTATCTGTTTTTGCAGGCTCTTTATCTCCACACTGTGCTACCTGTCTGTTATCGCTCCGCGCCGAACCCTTTTAGCACGTACGCCACCAGTCGTAATAATAGATTCGCGACAGCATGAAACTTGTACACTTATAGGGTTTTAGTTTTAATAATGTAGTTGTTCTATGTGCGGAAGACTGAAATTCCTAGCTGTTGTACTAATTTTGGGATGGATTTGGTTGGTGAATACTCAACGTGCGCCTGTGTCCTCTAACTTTGCCATTTTTTCAGAGAACCAGTGTTTTCGACTTTGTTCACAATCTCGTAAATTGTAAATCTGGAAGGAGGCACTTCACCATGGAAGGTTTGAATATACTCTGTGCTAACACAGCTTGGTGTTTCCCATTTATAATAACTTTTACACACAGCGCGTTGCTCTAGAATCAAGCGCCTGTTCAAGTTGGTGGCTGGTGCACATCGCTATCACTGGCGCATAACGGCAGCTGCTCGTGGGAGAGGTGAAATGCCGTGTGCTCCGTTAGGTTTTACATGAAGAACCCTGTAGTTTTTCCATAGGAATACTGCACATGGACTGTACTGTTATCGGTCGCGCATGTAAACAAAGGCAGGAGGTACAGCATGACCATGACAGCCACCTCACTGCCAGAGGAAACAAAACAGTCGCTTTATACTACTCTCTGACCTTGCGTCTCCATACACATGAAACAGAATTATTCGCTGGTCCGCATAGCACTACGTTTCGTTGTTTTCGACGTTTGCACATTATTGATGACCATGCTGTACATCTGACGTCATTCATACTTTGTGTCCAGCTAACCTGTATCGCCTGTAAACGCACATCTCTCCCGCTTTTATTAATAAATAATGAAGTATCTTAGCTATACGGTCGTTCATTCAATTTACTAAGGCCATTTTTGGGAAAATTATAAATTTGTAAAAATATTTCATGATTGGGATGGAGATTTTTAATTACATGAAAATCCTCGTGTTGTATACTTTGAAGAAACTTTGTTGTTTCAGCGACTTTTCCCTTTTGATTTATGCTACTCAGAGATAGGAGTATACATTTTTTACTGTCTGAAATTTTGTGTATATGTTTATGCGAATAAAAACGTGGCGGTCTTGCAATTCCATGGAGAAATAGCTCCTACATGTTGAATAAAAACATTTGTAAAACAAAATTTGCTAAGAATTTTAACGAGAAGTAACATATAATCAATATTGGAGATAATTACTGTGAAATATAGTAAGAAAGGACGCAACATGTTAAAATAGATTTTTTTTAAATTTTTTATAAAAGAAAAGTGAAAGTAAAAATACCATTTTCAACTTTAATAATTTTAACTGTGTTTAATTTACTATTTCGTACAGTGTTATTGTTACTCAAAACAATGTAGATTTATGGTTTAAAAGTGCAAGACCTTTACTGCATTATTCTAATAATTATCTACGAGGGCTGTTCAATAAATAATGATCATCACTTATTTACGGTCATATTTTTTAGCACTAAGATTCAATCTTATCATATTCTGTTAGCCTAATGTAAAACAAACACGCCGTAGTAGTTTCAATGTTGGTACCTCTGGTTTCCGCCTCTAAGAACCAGGCAAGTTCAGACATCTTCAGTGTCGCCTACCGATGCAAAGAAGGTAACACACGAGGAACAATATGCGGCTTTGAAAATCTAATTTCGTCTTAACAAATCTTCAAATGAGGCCCGTACAATGCTACAGGGTCTGTTCTTCCCTACAGCACAGGTCGAAGGTGGTTTAAAATGTTTAAAGAGGGGAGACAGTCAATTTCAAAGGAAAGTGGACCCGGTGCTCCAGTTAGAGCTCTTACGGAAGAAACCATCAGCACTGCTGCTGCCATTGTGAGACAGCATCGACGAGATCACTTTCTGGAATACTCTACATTTCATTGGGTGCCACCCACACGTTGGTGACAGAAACATTACAAATGAAACGTGTTTTTGCGCGATGGGTTCCAAGACTGTTTATTCCCGAACAAAAGGACATTCGCATGCAGGTGTGCATGCAGTTAAAGTTGATGTTAGAGGAAGATCCGGAGTTTCTTTCAAACGTAATCTCTGCTGATGAAACTTGGCTACATCATTTTGATCCTAAGAGCAAACAGCAAAGCTCAGTATGGAAATCTGCTTTATCAGCAACCCCCCAAAAAAGCAATAGTGGTTGCTTCTGCTGGGAAAGTTATGACCAACTCATTCTTTGATATTCGCGGAATGGTTTATCAGCATGTTGTACCTGCACACACATCAGTAAGTGAACAATACTACAGGGATGTCCTGTAAACATTGCAAATCTATATCAGGCACAAAAGACCACATTTCCGTGAAGCAGGCTGGATGCTGCACCACGATAATGCTCGGTCGCATATTGCCCATGTTGTTGCTGAGTATCTTGCAAAAATCATCAACGTGAAGTGCAACCTTCACCCTCCCTATAGTCCGGATTTAGCCCTATGTGACTTTTTCGACTTCCTAACTTGAAGAAACGCCTTCGTTGGAGGCATTATTCATCATCAGAAGCAGTGGTGAAGGCTGCGGAGACGATTTTGAAGGATCTGTCAAAAATGGTTTCCAGCATGTCTATGAGGACTGGCAGAAACGCTGGGACAAGTGCATCGAATTCAGGGGAGACTATTTTGAGAAGGACCATCAAAATTATGAGGATGAGTAAAGGTACATTGTCAAAAAAATTGTGATCATTCTTTATTGAACAGCCCTCGTAATTGTTAATTATCAATTCAGAACAAAAATGCTTGATTCCTAATTCCAGCAGCAATTGGCGAAAACTTTCTGAGTACTCAATGTGGTGGCAAGAAAGAACCAGCTAACCGAACAGTAAAATCCCAACCAAAGGCCAGGAGCAAAAAATGAGACCCATTATAGTTAAATAATCTATTTGAATGTAAAATATTACCATAGTGGCCAAAGCGACAACACTCGCACTACCACAGAAAAATTATCAACTTTATAAATGCATGGAATGTTAAGTTCATTCAAAGTAAACTTCATGTATCGCACTGACTGAAATCAATGTAGCTATTTTTTTTCTTTATTTATTTTGGATTTTCAATGTATTTCTCAATGTTTATTCGAGATATGAGCTTTCTTTGCTTAAGCTACTTTAATTAATACATAAATTAAGAAAAAACATACCTTAGAAGAAAATTTCAAATACACAAAAAAGTAATATTCGTCCTACTCACGGCTAGTGAGAAAGAACAATTAATTTTCATCCCAGAAGAAGGTTTGACAGACAGAACATTACTTTGGTAGAAACAAGAACTACTGATAAAATAGATCCAGCATTGAAGGTGTTACATCAGTCTCTGTTATAGGCCTGATATACGAGGGCTGTTCAATAAAGAAATATCACAATTTTTTTTGACAACGTACTCATCCTTATAATTTTAATGGTCCTTCTCAAAATAATCTCCCCTGAATGCACTTGCACTTGTCCCAGAGTTTCTGCCAGTCTTCAAAGACATGCTGGAAAATATTTTTGAGAGATCCTTCAAAATCGCCTCCGTAACCTTCACCACTGCTTCTGATGATGGATAATGCCTCCCACGAAGGCGTTTCTTCAAGTTAGGGAATAGAAAATCTCACACGGGGCTAAATCCGGACTATAGGGAGGGTGAGGGATGCACATAACGTTGATTTTTGCATGATATTCAGCAACAACATTGGCAATATGCGGCCGCACATCCAGCCTGCTTCACAGAAATGTGGTCTTTTGCACCTAATATGCACTTGCAATGTTTTCAGGACATCCTGTAGTATTGTCCAGTTACTGATGTTTGTGCAGTTACAACATGCTGATAAACCATTCCATGAATATCAAAGAATGATATGACCATAACTTTCCCAGCAGAAGCAACCACTTTTGCTTTTTTGGGGATTGGTGACGAAAATTTCTACACTGAGCTTTGCTGTTTGCTCTCAGGATCAAAATGATCTAGCCAAGTTTCATCAGCAGTGATTACGTTTGAAAAAGCTCTGGATCTTCCTCTAACATCAACTTTAACTCCATATTACCTTCATTGCAGCGGTAGGCGATACTGAACATGTCTGGACTTACCTGGTTCTCACAGGCGGGAACCAGGAGTATCAACAATGAAACTACTACGGCGTGTTTGTTTTACATTAGGCTAACAGAATATAATAAGATTGAATTTTAGTGCGAACAACTATGACCGTAAAAGTTATCATCATTCTTTATTGAACAGCACTCGTATCTTAGGTCGTTTTAGAGAATATGTAGTTTAAATGAAACACACATTCACTACCTAATTTGAGGGACAGTTGGGAATGATTCTATAGGTGTAAGGGTGGCACTAAACCAGACCAAGGGAAGAGCACGCCGAAGATGTGAACTGAGTAGTTGTTTTCTCTTCTTATCTACAATAGCTACTGGCCCACATACGTACACGGGCATATGTGGAACCGGTTTTCCATTTTGGTTTCCTCGCTTATCAGCCTTGATTTTCGCGAAGAAAGAAGTAAGGGAATGGTTTGTCATCTTGTGAGTACTGTTCCCCAGGACTGTGATAAATACTTAATCATAGAGGCGCTTTAAATAGCTTAAACCCCAATACTCACCTCAGTATCTGCTTTACTGTCATCGGCTTGTTTGGAGTGTACGGAAGTGAGATCTTCTGGGCGCCCTGTAGGTTCCAAAGACAGAAATAATAATTAAGGTTACACAACTTAAACTTCATAATACTATTTTCTATTCTATAATATTTAGTCTAAGGTATATGTAAGGCTTCAATGAGTTGTAAAATATAAGTAAGTTCATGCGAGTTTTTAAAGACTAAGAATGTGCGAAAAGGTAGTATTATATAAAACAAGAGGTTACCTGTATCATATTTATTTCTAATATATCACTTTATTTACTTAAATACATGTTTAACTTTTATAAAAATCATTTTAAATTTAATAAAATATTTAAGCCTGCATCAAAAGCACATTTTACAAAATTTTTATATTATTTTAAGAATGACAAATGGGTAAAAAATTCACTTAAAACAACATATTTTACAACGGAACCTCAATCAACAGATAAAAGTGAATAAGAGTGTTATAAATTCAGTTTCCTGGAGCAAGATAATGATGACCCACAATATATACGAAATAAGTTATTGTTTTAAAAATAAACTATTGCAAATATCAAACAGCAAGTTTCAGAATGCATTTCATTTACTTATTTACTAGAAATAAAAAGAATTGCAACAAATCCTAAGCTTGTTTCAAACTATGTTTGAATTTCAAATTCTGGTTCTGTTTCTGCAGCTGTTTGTGCAGTTTTTTGTTTATTAAATACCCCATCAAGTTTCAGAATTCATTTCATTTACTTATTTACTAGAAAAGTAGTACACAGAATACAGTACGAGGGTGATCTGAAAAGTTTCCAACCTCAACATGAAGATGGCGGCACTTGTAAATAAAAGCTAGTGAGTTTCGTTGTTAATCTGTTGACAGTTACTCACTAAAGTTTCAGCCATTTTGGACGCTCAGTTGTTAGGTAACAGTCGTTTCAGTGACTGGATGCGAGTGTTTTTATGAAAATAGACAAAATTAACTATCAAGCTTTCATTAAACATTTGATTTTGAAAGTCAATACACCTACACAAATCAACGATGAGTTGGATTCTGTGTATGGGGACTCTATACCATCATTTACCACAGTAAAATTTCGGGCAGCTGAATTTAAACGTAGCCGCAAGAGCTTGGGAGATGATGAACGTTCGGGACGTCCAAAAACTACAACCACCGACAAAAACATTGCCAAAGTTCACCAAATAGTGCTGGACGATCGCCGAATTAAAGTGAGAAAGATAGCAGAGACTATGAAAGTGTCAATAGAACGTGTTTGTCACATATTAAATCAACATTTAGATATGAGAAAGCTGTCAGCGCGTTGGGTACCGCGTTTGCTCACGTTAGACCAAAACCCGTGTTCGAATGGACATTTCTAACGCTCTGATGGCGCAGTTTATGCGCAATAAATCCGAGTTGTAGTACCAATTAATTACCGTAGATGAAACTTGGATACACCATTATACACCCAATGGTGATAGTGTGATAGTAATGGATTTATTTTAATCGATTATCTTAAAATGGATAAACCTTTATAGGAGCATAATTACTTGACAAGCTGAAGGCAGAATTTGCAGAAAAACGGCCACGTTTGCAGAAAAAGGAAATCCTGTTTCACCAAGACAACACACTGTCTCACACCTCAGCGGTTGCAATAGCGAAAATCCACGAATTACGGTTTGAACTGCTTGACCATCCACCACACTAACCAGATATAGCCCCAAGCGACTTCCTATTGTGGTCTTATCTGAAAATTGCGCTCGGAGGACAGAGATTTTCGTCAAGTGAAGAGGAAATCACCTTCGTGAACAGTTATTTTGCAGAGAAAAGCTATTGGACGTGTTACAGAGAGGGGAGCATCGCTGGAAGAAGTGTGTAGAGTTACAGGGAGACTATGTTGAAAAATAAATAAAAATAATTGTGAAAAAATGTTTTGTATTTTTATTAGGTCGGAAACTTTTCAGACAACCCTCGTAATAATTTCTAGCAATGCACAGAGGTAAACAATGGGGTTTCAACACTGGTAACCATAAATTCGCTCTCTTTAAACCCATGGCAATTGTTGTACGAGTTCTTACGGGTCGTGTTGTTTTCAGTACATAATTCGAAATTCATTGAATCGCAATGATAGAACGTTTACATGCAAAATATTTTTTCCCGCTCGGTAATCAAAACATGCGTAAAGAGGCAAACTTTGACCTTTTGCACAGCTATTAGCATCGCTAACACAAACAAGCCGATCAATTTGGCATACACAAGCAAACAAATGAGAAAGCGATCGACGTTGTTTTGTCTCAGAGAAATTTTTGTTATTTACTTCTCTCAAAAGAGACTGAATCTATAAAAATATCATATTGGCGGAAGGTTAAATCTTTTAAAACAGAAATACTTGAGATATCTCTCTAAAGGTATACGAGGGAAAAAAGGCGCGTAGCATGTCTGACATCTTAAAAGCTTCCAAGGATATATATCATCGGACTGAACAATTCGTGCCTACCTCTGTAGAATAGGCGGTAGCTGTCTGCCGCACGTTCAAGAGGTCCATATTCCAAATCTCAGTCAGGGCGAGTTACCTGGATAGATTTTTCCAGGGTAGACGTATGTCAGGTAACTAAGCTCTATACATTCTGGGCTTATTTGAGCATCTTATCATCCATTTCACTGTGCAATATAACCTAACTTGGAGGTGTTAATTAAATAAAAGCAAACAGAAACATCTATTTCAGTTCATTTTCGATTAGTTCAATTTCAATCTTTGAAACTGTGCTTTCAATGAATACGTATTCAAATAGGACCAGTTTTCAAATAAAAAGTTGTTCTGTCCTTGTGATTAACTATTTTCACATTCCCACCGCTAGATTTCTTAGTGTTCTCTAACAGGTTCTATTGTACAGTGCGATCCAAATAACCCTGATCCACTTCAATAGGCCATAACTTTTGAACTAATAATAGAACACACGTGCAACTTTGGGAGAATATAAGATAACTGGGAGATTACACTACAGTATTTAAATATCAGAGAAAATGTTTGTACTCGTCTCACCATATTCTCTGAAGTTTTACGGAGAGTATCCTGCGCCGCGGTAGCGTGGTGGTAGCGTGTCTGCCTCAAGTTCAAAAGGTCACGAGTTTGAATCTCGGTCAGGTTGAATTGCCTGGATAAGGATTTTTTTGGGGCTGTGATTCCGAAATTAAAGGATTGAAATAAGTAAAGAATTATGATGGATTTCAAAGGAACGTTGGTTCTTTGTTACTACACGTGCAGCGGCAGTTGAGTCGAATAGCAGTTGGGTTGAATAGTTGTTTTAACAAAAGAAACGTAAGAAACAGTGTCCTTAGCAGAGTTCTAAAGGGTAGCACTTGACTTTGTTTGAATAGGGTATTCTTCGGAACCTCCATAATGGCATGACAAAATAGCCACCAAGGGAATCTTTGTGTGTATAAAAGGCTTCGAGAAAGTGAAAGTTACACACACCCACGCGCAGCTGTGGAGGACATTCAGTTGGTGGCTTGGAGCCGATTAGGGCAGTCTTCTTCTGTTTTGGTCAATGGCAGACCAGAAGCGATAAAGGAGAATATATTTGTCGGTTCATATATACGTGAAGAACGAATTAAGTAACTCTAAACAGTGATTTTGGTAACCCTTGGTCGGCAACTTCGAGTTTAATATAATGATAACAGAAGCAGCCATTAAACCAGTTTGAAAGGGGGCATTGCAGTGTCATTAAAGCTATCCTTCTCATACATATCCACGCATACCCTGAGAGAAACCTCATTGCTTTACCCTGAGCTAAACACCATTTGTTTCAAAGTGTAGCGTCAACGTGGAACTGTGCGCCACCCACATTATTATCGAATCACCTGAAAGATGAATGTTGGGTAACTCTAAGCTCTTTGGACCCTGGGATCATTTCACTCATTTTATTCATCGAACGATATGACTTAACGTTGGAGGATGTAAATAAAAAAACGGAGAGTATCATCGTCGCCAATGCTAGTTATTTCGGTTCGAATGGACTCCTTGAGAATATCAATTGTCCGTGGCTTATTCTTGCACATTCAGTTCTTCAAATAACCCCACAAGAAAAACTCTGGTGAGGCTAGGTCAGGGGATCTGGTCGGCCACAGAACTTTTGAGATTATTCGATTATCAAAGAAACTGGTTACAAATTCCATGGTGTCATTAGATGTATGGCACGTTGCTCCATCTTGCTGTAAATAACCTTATCTCAATTCGATATCATCCAGCTGCTCCACAAATGTCCTGAAGATACCTATATAAACTTCAGTGTCTGCAGTCGTACCAAAGAAATGTCAAGAATGATCAGTGTTGTCAATTCTCCCAGAGCCACTGAGGTCATTAAAACAAATTTCTATTTTGTACGAGCTTTCAAAGGGAAATTATGGCCTGTTGTAATGGTTCAGGTTTATATGGATCAAACTATATGAAAGATAAAATAAGATATATTAAAAAAGAAAGGCAATTACTTTAATGAATTTTGATGGAAAATAGACATATAAAAAGTTTATCTATACACACTGAAGTTTTATTGATTTCACAGATTGCATAATAAAGGTGAATATTTAGTTTCTTTTTCTTATTATAATGTTTTCCTTTCAAAATATTAAATTGGGGTGTACGAACATTTTTATTCTATTATTCCTTAGTTATACATATACATTGTTGCTATAAGCCCCCTTTATAGCTGCTGTTTCAAACAGAAGTATTTGAAGAAGTACTAACCGTTTTGCGCCAAAGAATGGCCCGGTATTGCGGCACGCATTGGTTGTTGGCATCTGTCAGGACGACGGACAAGAAAAACGGCACTTTGTCGCCATCCATTCCAACGTAGTTTTGATGTACTGAAACAAAACATTTCAATTTAAGTTAAATCAGCTAGAAAACAGTGTACTAACTATTTAGTTCAACAAATGAAATCTCTTTAAGACTGAAGATCAAACCCTAGGGTTTGTAACAGTACAAACCCAAACCCTAGGGTTGCATGCCTTATTTAACTTAACACTAATCAACGAAACTTAGACTTCTCGTAATGCTAATTTAGCCCATAACTGCTTGAGTTGGTCTCAATCTGAAGCTGCACGTTCTCTTGAATATGTTGTCAACCAGTGTGATGATGTTCTGGTCGATTCCTCAGCTCAGCCAATATTTGACATGTACGAGGACTGTTCAATAAAGAATGATAATTTTTTTGCGGTCATAATTTTTCGCACTAAAATTCAATCTTATTATATTCCTTTAGCTTAATGTGAAACAAACACGCCGTAGTACTTTCATTGTTGGTACTCCTAGTTCCCGCCTGTGAGAACCAGGCAAGTTCAGACATGTTCAGTATCGGCTACCGCTGCAATGGAGGTAACACGGAAGGAACAATGTGTCTTTGAAATTCTGCTTTCGTATCAACAAATATTCAGTTGAGCCCTAATACAATGTTACAGGTTACCTATGGAGAGTCCATTCTTCCCTACAGCACAGCTCGAAGGTGGTTTAAAATGTTTAGAGAAGGGAGACAATCAATTTCAAAGGAAGGTGGACCCGGTGCTCCAGTTACTGCCCTTACGGAGCAAATCATCATCACTGCCACTGCCATTGTGAGAGAGGATCGACGAATTACATTAAGATCACTTTCTGAAATACTGAACATTTCAATGGGTGCCACCCACACGTTGGTGACAGGAACATTACACATGAGACGTGTTTGTGCGCGATGGGTTCCAAGACTGTTGATTCCCGAACAAAAGGACATTCGCATATAGGTCTACATGCAGCTAAGTTTATGTTAGAGGAAGATCCGGAGTTTCTTTCAGACGTAATCACTGTTGATGAAACTTGGCCACATCATTTAGATCCTGAGAGCAAACAGCAAAGCTCAGTGTGGAAATCTCCTCCATGACCAACTCCCAAAAAAGCAAAAGTGGTTGTTTCTGCTTGGAAAGTTATGGTCATCTCATTCTTTGACATTCATGGAATGATTTATCGGCATGTACCTGCACACACATCAGTAACTGGACAATACTACAGGGATGTCCTGAAAACATTGCAAGTCCATATCCGGCGCAAAAGATCACATTTCCGTGAAGCAGGCTGGATGCTGCACCACGATAATGCGCGACCGCATATTGCCAATGTTGTTGCTGAATATCTTGCAAAAATCAACGTGAAGTGCATTCCTCACCCTCCCTATAGTCCGGATTTAGCCCCATGAGACTTTTTCTATTCCTTAACTTAAAGAAACGCCTTCGTGGGAGGCGTAAACCATCATCAGAAAGAGCGGTGAAGGCTGCGGTGGCGATTTTGAAGGATCTCTCAAAAATGGTTTCCAGCATGTCTCTGAAGACTGGAAGAAACGCTGGGACAAGTACAGCGCAATAACGGGAGACTATTTTGAGAAGGACCATCAAAATTAAGAGGATGAGTAAAGGTACGTTGTCAAAAAAAGATTGTGATCATTCTTTATTGAACAGTCCTCGTAGTACACTGCTGCAGCATTTTGGTATGAGAGGGAACTGCCAACTGACCACTTAGAACACATTGCGTCAAGAAGCTACCAAAACCTCCACCACCATAAAAGCAGCAGAAGGTGGGCACTTGCAAAAATAGAGTAGCTGGGCTACATAGGTAGCCCACCTGACTACTTGAGGCTTAAGTTACGGAAGTAGGTATGTACTTGCATTAGGAACATTTCATTTTGACCGTAACTGATGTTTCAGAAAGTCAAAACTCAATGACGTTCATGCAATGTGATGTTATGTATTATACTCCAAATGCTACAACATCCCCTAACCTCAAACTGCTACCTTTTGAGCATTAAGTTACGTTGTCTCATTAATAGGGATGATAACAGTTGCCATGACTTAGTAATCCTCTTAAATGAGGATTTCTAATCCTGACTACAGTGATGAGAGCTGAGTTTCACTTTGCTTTAGATATGGACGTTGGATATACCATTCTTGGTTCTCATTTGTTTGCAGTAATGCTATCTTCCATTGGTGTTAATTTAAGTTACATAAACTTCAAAGATCCAAGTAAATATTTGATATAAATACGTATTTTAAGCAGTTATTTTAAATATAGCAATTGGTTTCGAATAAAGGGGACTTCTTAGACTATTCCGAAACTTTAAAATGTTCTTCTTTACGTAAATGTCTTAAGCGTTCTAAGCTCCATGGACCCTGGACTCATTTGAGCATCATTTCACCCATTTCATTCACCGTCCGATATGATTTAACGTTGGAGGACGTAAATTACAAAAAACAAAACAAAACAATGTCTTAAGCGTATGCTATTTAAATCAAAATGGTTGGATATTTAAGAAATACTGTTAATGTATGCATGTAAAAAGTAGTTCATGGTTGGGAGATCTGGTGTCAGAAGTGTGATATAACACGACATGGAGGCTGCATTGGAAAAGATTTTGGAAAAGATGATGGAAATGAAGGCTGAACTCACCTCGGAAATGAAAGCGGCGAATGAAGACCTCACTGCAAAAACAGAAGCGGCAAATTACAACCTGGCCCCAGAGCTGAAACAAATGAAGACGGCTAACGACATCACCGAGAAGATGGTAGAAATGAAGGCCGAATTAACCACAGAAATGAGAGCAGCGAACGACTGTCTGGCCACGGAAATGAAGGTGGCGAACGAGGCTCTCGCCACCAAATTTGAGGAACAGTTGACTGGCGTGAGGGATGACGTGACGGAGCTGAGCAAGCGGATGGGCCAAGTGGACGAGCGCGTCGAAGACCTGGCGAACCGCTTCAATGACCTAGAGGAAAAGGCCGACAGTAACGCCAAGTCCCTGAACGCCATAGTGGAAGACGTCGAAGACCTTGCGAACCGCGATAACAACCTGGAGAGAAAGGCCGACAGCAACATACCACTATCCGCAGACTACAGCGCGTCCAGAACAGGGCACTGCGTATGATCTACGATACCGGGCGTAGATTCCCGTCCCAAATCCTCCATACCTACTCTGGGGTCCCTTACATCGTGGACGATAAGCTGGATTCCCATCCAAACATACTGGTGAACACCCTTGGCCATTACGACCACAGGGCTCCTCGCCGCCGACCGAGCTACCGGTTGCCCAAAGATGCTTTGGGTAACTAGAACTGAACAGGGCTACATTCCCCTGACTCCAAACCCCCAAACCCAGAAATGGGCCTGGTAAATTCAATACCTAAACACTGTTCCTTTGCCTCTAGCCTGTTAAGCGGACTGTGCTCAGATGCCTCCGAGGCAGGCGGAAGAGCGCAGCCAGCACTGGGCGCATCCCCACACGGGGCAACAGCGCGCACAAGGCTAGATATGTCCACTGCCGAAAACAACTGCCTGAGACAAAAAGATGACTCTTCTATACTGCCCAGATAAAGACGCAATAAGCGGCTAGGTGCTGGGCAGCAAACACTCTGTCCAGGTAAACCTGGGCGACTCGACTCTTCTGCTGGTCTGCTGGTCTGCCGACAGCAACACAAAGTCCCTGAACGCCATGGTAGAGGACATCGTCGGCAGGAGGTTAAGGGATTTAAATGTCGACGGGCCGGGACGCGACACAATATCTGCACACGTCAAACCTCCTAAATACGACTGCGCGACAACTTTCGCAGTCTTCCGCCCTCAATTCGACACGGTGGCGAAACACAAGTGGTCACTAGAGGAAGAGGCCGCACAGCTAATAGTCAGTCAGTCAGAGGTAAGCAGTAAACATCTGTAGAGTGTTGGTGTAACGAGAGCTGATCAGAAGGCTGTTTGCTATTGTCATCGACCTTGGATATTGGTGTTAAATATTGTGAGTTTGTGGGTTCGTAGAATTAAAACTCCAATTTGCCAAAATTCTAAATGTTCTTTATTTCCGTAGAAATACACTGTTCAATTCTCACGTAACAACATTACATCAAAACAATCCTACAAGGTCGATGACTATAACAAACCAGGTTCTGATTACATCAGCTCTCGTTACAACACTCTACAGCTGTTCTCTGCTTACTCTCTCGCGACTGTTTTACAAATGTCCACTGCGTGTCACAATCTTTTATGTATCTCATTCATAAATTCGAGGTATTTCTAAAACAAACCAGAAACCGAATAATCTCTATCAGTCAAGAAGACACTAGAAATTTCCATTTACCTCACTTATCTGTGTCGGTAAGTCTTGTCTCAGTGATACACTATCAGTTATCTTTATCAGTTCCTTTGTGTAAACAAGCCCCGTTTACGCTCCGCGCAAACCTTTCATGTGCGTTGCCAATATTTCATTATCGAATCATTGGAAGTAATTAAGCAATTGAACTTAAATACAAAGTTTGGTACTTAACGTGCACGCAAATACACAAACGCTTAGAATATCAAATCAAATAGTTTCTTTATCCAGGTGCCTTAAAATGCGTTCCGATGAGATCTTGGTGTGGAGTTTTGGGTTGAAATACTACGAGGGGTGTCGTAAAATTTTAATAGTCATCCGGTAGTTTTTATGCGAGAGCGAAGAAAATTTTTTAGTGTCATCATTGATCCCTCGGAGCAAAATATTGGTAGATTCAGTGATTTGAGTCCTTTTGTTTTTTACATTGAGCGCCAGAAGTGACAGATGTAAGCTGGAGAAAATTGAGGCTCGTAGGGTGACCAAGTTCCTGCATTTGAAGGGCAAAACTACCTGGAAAATCAATGATCAGATGACGATTGTTTATGGAAATGATTGCCCATCGTATGATTCCATTGTGAGGTGGAAAAGGAATTTTCAAACTGGTTATATGTCCCTGACAGATGAGCCAAGAGCTGGTAGACCGTCAGCTGTCACAGTGAAGAAAGTGGAGTGTTTAATACTGGAAGACAGACGAGCAACCATCCAAATGATCATGAATGAGACACATCTTAGTTATGGTAGTGTGTGGAAAACTATTCATGACGAACTGCACATGTATAAGGTGTCTGCACGGTGGGTTCCACGTTTGCTAACCCCTTTCCAAAAGCAAACATGGTGTGACCTTTCAGGACAGATGTTGATGCTGTTGGAACAGGATGAAGATGATTTTTTTGATCGTTTGGTAACCATGGATGAATCCTGGATCGTATGTACCAGAGACAAAGACTATGAGCATGGAATGGAAGCATGCTGATTCCCCCCTCCCAAAAAGGCAAAGGCGCAAAAGTCAGCTGGGAAGGTCATGCTTTCACTTTTCTAGGACTGTCGTGGAGTCCTCCTTACAGATTATCTTGTTAAGGGTCAAACCATCACTGGCAGATACTACTGCAATCTTCTGGACAAGTTACGAGAAGCTCTGATTAAGAAACGACGCGGTATGCTCTCCAGAGATGTTCGTCTTCTGTCAGACAATGTACCAGCTCATTCATCTCAAGTTGCAGTTGACAAAACAATGGAATGTGGCTTTGAAACCTTACAGCATCCGCCTTATTCGCCCGATCTTGCACCAAGTGACTTTTCCCTGTTCCCGGAAACGAAGAATCCGTTGCGTGGTCGCCAATTTGACAAAAGAAATGACGTCATTAATGAAGTGGAAGCGTCGTTTAAAGACAATTCTGCAGACTTCTATGATCAAGGTATTTGGAAGGTCAAGAAACGCTAGAAAAAATGTGTAATCCTGGATGATGACTACGCAGAGAAGAACTAACAAGCACATATCAACACAAACACTCTATCACATTTTTAAAGGGGCGATAATTAAAACTTTACGGCACCCTCTCGTATATCTACTTAAACAGCTTATAAATACGTTTCCAAAATTAGTAGAAGCTTATTAACGAGTATATAGTTTCCGAGGAGGTAGCAGAGAGTATTATGACCATGTAAATTATACTGGGACACACAAAGCCAATGGATCGAGGTTAGGAAATAGAGGAAGCTATGCAATCAATACCACCAAATCAATCGTTCTTTTGCAATACCTGTGATCAAAACACTCCGCAGGGAACTCCAGGCATCCATGGCATGTGACGTAGCTGTTTGTTATCGCGTGATTTATCTTTAATTTGCTTTGGTCAGCTCTCTGTGGAGTGAATACAAAGGGTTTATACCTTGCGAGGGATGGGCTTTACAACCCAAATTTTGTTTAGGAACATCGAATAGGTCTTTGGTGTTCGTGCGAAATCACCCTCTACCGATGTTTGTAGTCCAGGTGCTTTGCATATGCATTTTGAAATGTTTGTGCATGACAATACAATTGCTTTTCTATGACATTCTGATAGAGACTTACTGTTCTACAATAATAAACACATTCTGCAATATCAAAGGAAATCTTAATCATAATAAGTGCTTTAAACTAAGTTTTGAAGTCAAATATCAAACAAGTATCAAAGTTTCGCTCTGAACTATTATTGCCTGCCTGACGAATGAATGCAGTTATTATGTAGTCTGATTTTTAAAAGAAGATATGTGAAGGTCATCTGTTTCCCCAGGTGGGTGCTCGCAATGTTGCCGAGCAGATCCCTTTTCTTTATCCTCTCAACACTAACAATAAACAAGGGTTCGAGTTACTTCACCTCAACAAAAATATGCACAGTTAATCTGTATTAGCCTACTTTAAAAACAGAAATAAGTTGTTCAAACATTCACTGCGTAGTAGCCTCTTCACATGTGAGTTCTGTTAGATAATTTCTGCACTATGTAATTGATATTTCATACTTACCGTTGTTATTGCTATGCATCGTAATTTGACATTCCTGCACTAGCACGGTTTCTCCATAGAAACACATATAGGCGAAGTACTTTCTAAAATCTAGCATTTATCTTCAATTATATTTATTAATACTTCAGCATCTTATGTTAACTAATAAAATTCATATTGATATAAATACACATAGTGCAAAACATAACGTGCAACACACATGTGGTAAGCACATAATGGAATCTCGAAAGTTTCAAAAACTCGATGAAAGCTGCTCGTTTTTGCAAACCTTTCCTCGTTCCGTATAAAGTGTTTGCCACATTAGCATTGCAATATATTATTATTAACGACTTTTTTAATTGACATGTTCATATCAACGCCGCCGATATGCCGGAATTTTGACTTACATGAATTCTTTCACGTGCAAGCATATCTTCTGACATGTGGCTATCGCTTTTGGATAAAAGGAATAAGCTGTTCATTGATAAAGAGCAAACTCTCATCTTCCTGTTGGAAGAATTCTCTATGACAAATTCTCTAGCTTGATTATGCAATGTAACATCCCAACCGTAAGCTGATCTTTGCCCTGGGCCATGATTTCTCGGTCCGGCTCTCAATTTAAGGGGCTAACAGTCCCCGATTTCACCAGTGCACAATGCACTTCCTATTGCCTAGGAGACTCTGTAAAGCCGGACACGCGTCTAAGCGAAGACACTATAATGTTCATAAAGCGAATGTATGCAAAGAATATGAACTGCCTTACCAATGACGGGGAAAACTTTCAGAACATTGTTGACCTCTTGATACTTACGTTTTCCAAGAAAGTATTTGAAGTACCACCGCGTTTGATATTCTGGATTTTCCAACACTGGAGTGCTCGGTGACCCAAATATCTGCAACAAAAGGTATAAGTTTATTAGTTAGTCAAACATACATTTTTTGGAATATACCTGACGTACTAGCAACACTTAAATATTAAGTCAATAAAACAAAATAAAGAAGACACAGTAATGAAATGTAATGATTTTAGTGTTAAAATTATATGGCAGATTATGATAAAATGTGATAATGTGATTAAATGTACTTGATGTTAAGACAAATGAAACTCCTAGCAATAGAAAAAAAACAACCATAAACAGAATGAAATAAGAGAAAGAGTAGATACATATAAACTTAAAGATAAAGCAAAGGAACAGTAAACAAAGTGGATAACCCATACACATAGTGGTGACTTATAAGCTAAGAGGAAAGAAGTATAGTAAGTATTTTTAACAGATGAGAGTAGGTCAGGGGAAGAAGTGGCGGTGTGACGTCAGCTCTGTCAGCTCTAACCACCAAATATGCACCCAAACGCAAGGCAGATTAGCGTGTGACGTCACTGCGCTGACTTCTGCTTCCCAAAAGGAAGGAAACAGTTTGATGTGTTGTGGTTCCGACAGCGTACGAAAGACAGGAAACGTATCGGGTATTAATAATATGTACAACTTACATCTTGGGTGTTGCAATATTAATGCTGACCGCTTTAATTATACAATTGGTCACAGTTTATAAACAACTACATTTTAGCTCAGTGCTATGAGAAAATATATAGAAGTTTCAACTCGTAGTTTATCTGAAGGTAAGGCATATTATAACGAAAACAAAATAAAACAAAGTAATTTTCTCTGCAAATTAGGGGAGATCCATTCACAACAAAACTACGTGAACATTTTCTGACATTTTCTGTTTCGTTTTTCTTTAACTAGTTTATCAATGTAAGTCGTCAGCCTGGGAAATTTGTAATCGAAGGCTGCATGTTAGATTGTGATACAACAAGGTATAGACGCGCTGCTCCAACTGTTAGCATGGATTCATCTTTGGTAACAGATAGCTCTCAAATAACGCACTGATTACTCCACGTGGAGTCAACACCTGTCATTTGTGATTCCTACAAATTCCATTGGTTGAAGTGATGCGTTCATTGGTGTTTAGCACAAGAACGAGGGGCACGTCAGTACCTATCTCACTCTTACAAGAATAATCAGTGCGTTATCTGAGAGGTTTCTGTTAACAAAGATAAATCCATGGTAATCGTTCCAGCAGCGTGACTATACTTCGGGGTTTGGACTTAGCTAATTTCATAACAGAAAAAAGATTGTTCGCACACATATGTCGAGCCAAACATACACAATATCCGTGCGGCAAGTGAATACAGCCTCGGAAATCTGGTTTGGGGGACATTCTTGTAAAAATCAGCCAAGTCTTTCTTGTGTGTATATTTGTCCTCCAATAAATCGTCACATTGTAAATTTAAAAGTTCCATTGTGTACATGGCAGCTGCATTGCTGTCATCACGTGTGCTACACCTGACTGAACCCTCAGATTCTGTACTCACAGCGCCATTTATATAGTGTCACCCGAACATCGGAATTCCCGAGAGAACCAGCAGCTGGCAGGTAGAGGCCAGACGGGCAGCATTCAGTCCACGCCTACTCATTTATCTTGTAGCGCTAACGAGGGGATAGTTGGAAAAACATCGCTAGCCATCTCTTTCCCTTCTCCCTGACGTCTGGAACAGTAGGGATGATTCACTGAACCGAGAGACTTCCAGAAACAGCGATCTTCCTATAAAAGGGGCTGCAGTTGGCGAGTAAGTTCAGTTCTTGGCGAGCAGCCGTAAAGAGCGCAGCGCTAGCGAACGGACTGGAAGACTGTGTACGTGTATCAGAGGAGTTGTACGTAATTGCGAGTGCAGAGTGGAGCTGTGACAGACGAACTGGTAAATTGTCATTGTGTGCGCTACGCAATTCTATGTAATCGGCAAGTGTTCTAACTGCAATTCGGTGGAAATAAAGAACATTTTGAGTTTGTTCAATTAGACTTTTAATTTCACGAACCCACAAAGTCGCAATAGGCTACTTGGTGCTACACAGCTCTTGCGTGACGTCACACGCACTGCAGGCCTCGCTCCCGGCTGAAGTACGTCAGAACTCTCGAAGCTGTCTTCCACTGGAGTAGATCATAAGACAGATATGTCTATTTCTAGAGGAAGACGCATAATATTAGCTAGAGAAGATATTTCATTTGTGAACAAAAATTCGATAGAGAAGTACATGTTTTGATGGCCCCTGAATCCAAAAGCAATTTTAGAAAAAAGATCCTAGTGCGTTTGTGTGTGTTTGAGCGTGTGAATAACACCTAGAGGGGAAAAAGAGATACAAATAGCAAAAGTCATGTAAAAGAATGAGATTTTCTTATTTAGTGACAGTCGCATCCGGTTTCCCTTATTCCCTCATCTACGCATTATCACTTCCGTAAACTCATTATGATGTAGTAGGCAATAGTTAAGTCCTCTTACATTTACAGATCAAACGTGGTAAATTATCAGTTGGAGAGCATGTACACCAACTGAATACAAACTGAAGCCACAGAGGTACTGTCCTGAAAGATAAAAGGGCCTTCTGCTACCGTTCTTTGTTTTTATCTCCCGCCTTAAAACCGCTCAAGAAGAGAAGATTCAGATCTCATTTGCATCAATGCTAATTACATTTCTTTTGTCTCCTCGAGGAACTTTATGGTTTAAGAACTTCAAAATCTGCTTTGATAACTCGGGAAAGATTTTGCAACGGGAAACGGGCCACTGAAACCAAAGAACTATTAACGGCAGGCACTTTTCTTCTTTGAGTTTAGATTTCCTATGAAACTGCTCTACTATTTTGGAACAACTTAAAAGAATACAGATAACACAGAATCACAGATTTCTTATGGTAAGAATACCTATTGTGTGTGTGTGTGTGTGTGTGTGTGTGTGTGTGTGTGTGTGTGTGTGTGTGTGTGTGTGTGTGTGTGTGTGTGTGTGTGTGTGTGAAGGGAAGGGGATAGTATAAAATTACTCATCCAATTTTGATAATTATTTCACCATTGAAAAGAACAAGTCTTCCTTACTGATATTTTATACAGGGTGTTTCAAAAGACACCGAACGAATATATAGAAGTAGTGGCTCAGCTTCTATGTAACACATATAGATAGCTTTTACCAACAATAGAGCCTCATAAAAATGCTCCAGAATGAGTGTGGATTAGGCAGTGACAGGAACAACGCCACGTGCCTCACACTAACGAAATTCGCAGGTAAGTAACACATCGCGTCGCATGCTGTAGCTGTTTGTAAACATACTCCACGGTAGCTTGCTACTATTAAGAATTTCTTTGGTTTATCAAACCGAAATAAAAAAGCTATTATTTATTTGTTTGTTTATGAGGGTTTATGTGTTCCACATTCCGTTGTAACAGTCAACGACGGCAAATAAGCTACTGGACATATGCACCATAAACCTTTTAGAGGTAAGTTAATATTAGTGAGAGTGAGGATTGTGCCCGCCTCGGTAGCGTAGATGGTAGCATGTCTGCCTCACGTTCAAGAGGTCCCGAGTTCGAATATCGGTCAGGGTGAGTTAGCTGGATAAGGCTTTCCCGGGGTTTTCCTTTATCCTGAAAGACAAATTTCGGGTAACCCTAAGCTTCATGGACCCCGGGCTCATATGAACATCATTTCACCCATTGCATTCATCGTCCGATATGACTTAACGCTGGAGGACGTAAATTACAAAAAAAAAAAAAAAAAAAAAAAAAAAAAAAAAAAAAAAAAAAAAAAAAAAAAAAAAAATTGAGGATGGAAGCATTAAATGATAAAAAGATCAGAGAACAGTATCAAAGAATTGTAGATAAAGTTAACCAAATCCAAAATGACTTATGCAACGAGCCAAGCATTTTATTTCACTGTGTTTAACAATACTAAATAAAGTATTTGTAACTTAAAAGTAAGCTTTACAGTAATTGGTTGAAAGAAGAGTACAATTAAGATCCATAGCAAAATGAATAACCTTGGAACTGTCCGAGTTATTATTCGACTTTTTCCATAAGGAACTGCCCTTTGTTCCATTACCTGAAAGTGAGGCTGGGGTCACTGAAAAAGAGCAAGGAGTAATGTTTCTGTGTTCGTGGCTGGTACGTCCCAATAACAACCTTTAAGGTTCGCACACCAGTGGTTCCTGCACTGCCTAATCACAAAATAATGTAATATTTAAAGCTGCATAAGATTATACCTAAGAGAATTTTGAAGCTGCGACACCGAAATTCGAAGTAGCTAAGTTAAAAACTACGAAACGGTTACTTCGTTCGGTGTCGTTTCGAAACAAACTGTATAAAACACACTTTACGAACAAGAATATGCTTTGAAGAAGGAATCTTTTATCAACTGAAGCTCTGCATTAAAGTCAGCAAAGAGCTAACGGGCCTACAAATTCACTTAGATTTAGTGTTCTGGGATCTATCCACATAGTGAAAGTACGTAGAGTGGACGACATTCAAATGTCATCAGCTCGGCATTTATGGAAATAGTGATACAGTCGCCTGGCACTAAGGTTCCTGTGAACACCCTCGAAGCAGCCATCTGGCCATCACAGAAACAGGCATCAGGGGAATAACCTCGTTGCCTACTGTTCGACAGCAGAGGATTGACACGCCTTCAACGTCAGTCTCAAGCTGACATATTGAGGTCGGGGCGGAACTGTGTTGCTACTACGGTTTTCTCGTCCGTGTCTCGAGAAAAATCCATTTTATAGAGAGATATACCACGCCCGGTAGGTATATAAAAGCCGATACAATGCCGAAAGGTGGAATTAGAGTCTGAATGTGAGAGGTACAGTACAGTGAGGTGCTTGGTACGTGTCAGTCTCTGTGGTAAGGAATCGGCAGGCCGGTAACGGTGCAGGAAGAAGTTCACAGGTAGGTAAGTGCGATTCCGGGCGAGGAATCACCGAGCTGTGACTTGTGAATATCGGAGTTGTGTTTAGAATTGTTGTGTAGCTCCGTGTTTAGAGGTGGATATGTATGCAGGAGAGGAAAATTATAGCAGCACAAGGGGTACGTGCCACGAAGATCAAATCCTGTTCTCCTAGATGAAAGTTCAAGATATTAATCACTATTTTATATTACTATAAACTGTCTCGAACTAGAAAATTCTTCTTGTAATCTTATGGGAGGGGAGAAGAGAGGGACAAATATAGCGTAATGGAACCTCTTCGACCGGTAGTTGGTGGGGGTGAATTCATATGTATTTTCTTTTAATTTTTATTGTATACTAACTGCCTTTATAAACAGGGAATTGCGAGCGTGAAATGATTTATAAGACGTACTTCAGGAGAGGTCTGATACTAAAACGATTTCATCTTGACTCTTTGAGAAAGTAAAACTTCATGCTTTTCTCAGCTTCGATTTGATAACTCGATAAGTAACGGGACAAGCATTTATGTTGAAAGGTACCAATGAATTTCGAGAGGTACATACACTTTCAATGCAAGAAAATGTACCGAATTTTATTTTATCGCCTTCAGAGCAGGTCCATTTTGAAATTATACATTTATGCCAACGAATAATCCAATTATCAAAACATTTTTGTAGGCATCTTTTGGAATCTTAGCCATTTGTCGCCGCAAATTCTCATCTATGTTTTCTATCGACTGAAAACGGATACCTCGAGGTGATAACAGAAAGAAATCGGCCGGAGTCAGATTACTTCAACACGCTGGTTGTTGTATCAGATTTGTTGAGCTTTTGGTCAGAAATTCGTTTAGTGTTAGACTTGTGAGCTGGGACGTTATCGTGGTGCAGAATCTATGAGTTCTCTCTCTCCACAAATCTGGTCATTTTGCCCAAAAATCATTTAAAATGGTATTAATTAGTCCATGAGACACAAAAAGTTCAGTGGCAGTCTCTCTCAGACCTAAATGACGATTTTCAGACACCAATCTCTTCACTTTAACAATGTTCAATTCAATTGAAAATCTTTACGACCGACCAGAGCGAGACAAATCTTCCACCACATCTCACCACTTTTGAATTAATTGTACCAACTTATACGCATGTGCTTTTGTGATGTCGATTTAACATAAGCTCTCTAACATTTTCAGTGTTCCGGCATCCTGATTACACATAGATAACTTCAATTTACTAACCCAAACAGCGTCTGGTTTTGGGAATAATTGCATGAAATTAATCATCCTTTCGAAATAGCCGTGCGTAGGCTAAGATTTGGATAGGTAGAATCAGACTAAAAAATTCAATTCCATAGCCGGGATTTGAAACAGACATCTACAGGTTTCCATCCGGTTGCTCTTAACCATTGAGCTACCATGACATTTCAACATGACAAATTCTTCAACTGAATCTTTTGTTCCCAGTAAACCACTAGGGGTACTTATAAACACAAGAGAACTGTCGTAATCTGGAATTACTAAGCTGTACTACATGGCAAAACGAGAAGGCGTATCTGAAAAAAATTCGCAACACAAAGATGTTTACCTCAGCTTATCGCACATACACGGCGAGTACAGTATATGTATACTCTGTTCAGATGTAATCATGTCTTCTGGACAGCAAGACAGTTGGCAGGCGCGAGAAATCATATCATATAGACACACGCAGCTTCCAATCGCTCTGTTTGTGTTTCGCAACTTACTGCACGTCAACTTACTAATATTTCACTCTTCTATACCGCTCGCAAAGGTTAAAAGTCATGTAAACGCTGGCCAGTGCTCAAGCAGAGCGCTGTTGCCAAGCGTAGTAGGTGTACCGCTGTAGTTCTGTACATAAGAACACTTTCACCCGCCGGCAAAGATTATGCCTATTTTTCCCGCAATTAAACACCACCTTAAATAATCCTAAAACATTAAGATGTTACCATAACACACGTCACAGCAGTGGAACAGCAAACACGATTTCCAATCCAGTAACTCGCTTTCCGACTTCATGGATCTTTACCGGAGATTGAAACACAGATACGCTCCCTTTTTCTAAGGACGAAGCTGCTTCACTACAAATTCGTGACACTGTGTGTACACTACCTACACCACAAGCTTACAAATTTAATTGCTGTTTTTTTTTTAAATATACAGTTACCCTATATTCTGGATTGGAGAGCTTTCGTAAAAATTTGTTCACATTAAATATAATTATTCTACCCTGAGAATGAATTACTTCACGTTTGTTGATCGAAAAATCACTTGTCCCAGCTTCCAGGGACATATTCACGCACTCAGATCACAAACACTGGAGAAATGATATGTGTATAATAATAATGTAATATTAAAAATATTTCAGCTCGAGTTCAATATACGACTTAACGATGTCATTCACTTTAAGAAAACGACACCTCTACTCTGAAAACGAGCTGAAAATTAACTCTGTTTCAAACTGCGTGACTTATGTTTTCACAGAATCTGCATTATTTATTTATGCTTGAGATGTTATGAGGAAAGAATGATGTTGGTTTTCAGGCTTATCTGTGTTGAATGAATGGATGTTGGGTAACCATAACCATTTTAAGATAAAAGTGCATCGCTGGTGTTTTAGTATTGGAGAGACGGAATTTTGTACGGTCATGATTAGAAAATAAAATTCTTTCTAATAAGATTGGCATCTGTCAAACATATACCCATCATAATTAATTATATAATGTTCTCAGTTCAGGCGCTTGAGATGCGTGTGCCATATTCGGCAACGCTGGTAGGAGGAGTGCGCTTAGGATTGGCTGGAGTCTGCAATACGGCCAGCCTCCATATGCCTTTAATTTTTGCAAAGATTATAATCGACCATATAAGACCGATAAGGAACGATTGCAGCGCTGGTCACCTTAAGATTGTATTGTATTTATTTCATCCTTTGGAACATAATACATATGTTATAGGACACTTCAGTTCAAGATACAAAGATAAATATAAAAAGTTACATAAGACTAAAAACTGTAACAGATACAGGATCCGACAAAGACTAAAGTAGAAAAAGCAAATAAATATTTTCAATAGATTGTTGGTTATAATTTCTGACATAGTCAATTTTTCATCATTATTACTAATTGTACATAGTCAATTCTACAACATTAGAATCTAATCTGCATAGTCAATTATAGCATTAGAAGCTAATTCTACACATGATCCCTTAACCAGCTTAATGAATTTATCACTTTCAAGTATAATTAAAGCTGCAATGTCACAATTCATTTAAGTTATATAAACATTTATTTATGAGGAAACCTTTAACTTCCATTTAAACTGCTGTTTTGAGACACTAGCTATTGATTTAATATCAGATGACAGTTTATTGTAAAGCTTAATTCCTAGTATTTGTACATCCTTTTGAGAGACAGTTTTAATTACACTATCTCTATGGTAATTAATATTGACTCTGGTGTTATGTTCATGTACCTGATTGTTTTTAACTGGATTACACTTGTATAAGCATACAGAGAGTAGATGGTATCCCTGCAACATTCTCTTGATTTTAGATTATGCATGACCCTAACACACTTTTTTGGTAAATAAGCAGTTTATCCATGTGTGTTTTGGCTGCTGAACCCCATATTTCTATTCCATAGATTATATATGGATAGATACATTCATAGTATATTAATTTTAGGATATTTGTATTGTTGTGCTTGCTAAAATATTTTAAGAGGTATAATGATTTAATAATTTTTTCGCATATTTTTTCAATATGGTCAGCCCAAGTTAGTCGATTATCTACCACAATACCCAAAAATTTATGTGTTTTCACTTCTGACACAATGTCGCTCTTTACTTTTAGATTTATATTACCATAATATTTTTTTAACAAGTTGAAGTGCATCATATTGGTCTTTTGCATATTACATTGTAGTTTGACAGATTGAAAATAGTTCAGCAATTCAAAGGTAGTGTTGTTTAGAGTAACGTTCAGCCCTTCTATTGATTTATTCCAGCATATGGCTGTTGTATCATCTGCATAGGTTACAACAGTAGTCTCTGGTGGGATTTTTATGTCATTAATATATAAAATAAATAATAATGGACCCAATACAGAGCCTTGTGGTACTTCAAATTTAACAGTATCCAATTCTTATTTTATATTTTTTATGTATTTGCCCTTTTTATGTGCTATCTCTGTTAAATGTTTTCTGCCCACCAGGTAGGAGTGAATTAGATCAAGGGGAATGCCCCTTACGCCGTAGCTCTCAAGTTTGCTAATACGCCTCAACGCTGTGTCGAGTAATACGACTAACTCCCAGTTATGTTATTGCTTCTTATGTTCACTTTTATATGGATGGCCCTATAGAATAGAAATGAATATAGATAATAAAGATATAGGTAAGAATGTAACACGCCAGTTTATTTAAAAAGGCCTCCTACATTCAGTTTCTGTCCACCAGGAAGAGTAATCGTGATTCGAGTGCCAAAAATAATCAACAATCAAGATAAGGGTTCATTCAACGCAGACGCAGTGGTAGACGTGAAAGGCATATACCGTAGCTATGCTCTTCACAAGATTAAAATAACGTTACGTTTTGATAAAGACTTTTGAATGCCTTTCAGACAGGCTGCTGAAGTAATCACAAAAGGAAGACAGCACGTTAACAGAAAATGGAGTTTTACAGGTCCGTTGCACAAGAATTCATTCGTCCTGCGAACAAAGGGAGTGTTGAAGCAGTACATTCTTTATCTGGTAAAAGGGAACATCGACCAAGAATATCGACTCCGAGATAAACAGTCGTAAAACAGATTAGAAATGTTACTTATTTATTGAAGAAAACAAACAAGGGAAGCACAATGGAAGAGTCTTTGAATTTCCCTCTTTTATTTCCGGTATAAAAAGTGTAATATTCTTTTATGACGTACTTTCACTGGATGCTGCCTTTTTCTTTGCTCGTCAAGCTCCAACTTTTTCTCTGTAAATATTTGGGTTTGAATTTAAGCTATGCAAATGAATTTCCAGCTCTCTCTTTCTGTGCACTGGGACAATACGCCGTGAAAGTAGGTAATAAATACTGCATGGCAGTGGTGCTGAAATAAATGACAATGTTTTTATTTTTGTCCGTTATCTCGGTGCTTTTTCTACCCTTAACGTTTGGCCTTTATATAAAATACCTGTTACCTTCAACCTTTATGCAAATGAATCGTTACTGCAGACCATTAATTGCTATAACTTTAATTGTTGTTTTGTCTGCATTCAACAGCTGGGCATATTGCATTTGCTTCGTATATAATGCATCAAAATGAATTAAATAAACTCCCTTAAGCTAATAACCGCACAAATTTACCAATAAATACATGCAAATATAAGCTAGAAATGACAACCAAGAGGTTAGAAAGAATGTATGAAGCACTAGTGAATCATCCAAAACGCTGTATGCAGTGGTGATCTGGAGGGAGGTCTCAGAGGTAAACAAAACGATGGACCAAAACTACAGAAGGTTTTGTAAAGAGCTACTAGGCTGATCAAGATGTGCACCTAGGGAAGTATCTTTAGTAGAATTAGGAAAGACAAGAAGAAATGGAATAATAATGGAAAGAATAATAACATTTTGTTATAGGTGTTTGGCCAAAGGAGAAGGGGACATAATGAAGTTATGCATGCGATAGCAAAAAAGATTAGAGAACTCAAATAGTTGGTGGGCAGATATAGGAGGAATTATGGAAAAAATAGGAATCGGAGATATATAGATATCAGAGGAAAGGAACAAGCTATGTGGGTAAATTGGTAAAATGTAGAATATAATATATAGAGAGGCAGGAAAAATCGGTAAGTCTAGAAAATATGAAATTATTACAATTTTACAAGCACATAAAAAGAAATTGGGGACGAGAAGAGTACATAGATTACTGCAATAGCCAAGAGAGAGAAGGGCTAGTTTGGATGAGAACAGGAACAGTGTTTCTAAGAGGGATAAGAGGTAGGGAAAAAGGAATTGGTGAATTGTGTGGGGGAGAAGAAAGCATAGAACACTATGTAACAGAATGCGAGGAGGTTGCAATGTGGAGAAAAAAGATTTGGGAGGAGAAATGGGAGAACGTAGAGAACGTAGCTATAAAAATGTTAACGGGAAAGGAGGATAAGAAGTTAAGAAGTATTGGTGAGTTCTTGCAGAAACTAAAAGAAATATGAGCAAGAAATGTAAAGAATATAAAAAAGGAAGATGAGGGGGAAGAATGGGACTAATTAAGTGAAACGGAGGCATGGAGGTTAAGAGCTACCTGGCAGAGCAGAAGACCAGGGTGTCATGTAAGCCAAAGTAGCAACAAGGTAAAGACAAATAAATGTAGCCTAAAGTTGTAAATTGTAAAAAAATTGTAAAATTTTGGAACATGCACAACAAATAATTCAATTGAAATTCATATGGAATTCCTACAAAGTATTATATGTTTTCAGTGCGCGTTTAGATTCTGAAAATAAGTTTTAGGAATATTAGTTAAGTACGTTTCTTATTTAATTAAAATCGTCTCCAAATTGGATTAAATGGAGGTTTTCACAGCATTTTGCACTTTAATTACTAAAGTGAAACGTTATCAATTTAAAAGCAATTTGGTAACAGCCTGTGATAACATTCTAGTCCAAAATGAATTCGAATTTTTCTATTTATACTTGTACAGAAAAATATGCAAATAATCTTTCGATATGCACTGTAATTTCTTATAAAAATGGGAGGGAGGAGAGAAGAGGATAGTAGCTATAAAAATGATTACAGGAAAGGAGGAAAAGAAGGTAAGAAGTATTAGTGAGTTCTCACAGAAAGTATACAAGAAAAATGGGAAAGAAATGTAAAGAATATAAGAAAGGAAAATGAGAGGGAAGAATGGGACTAATTACTGTCCTCCACAGGAGTGATAGTCTCCGACGGCTGAGACGCAGGGAGGTTGGCCAAGGTTCCCACACCCTCCCTGGACAGCTTTATGACGTCCCATGTCAGTTCAGTTATAGACCATTCAAAAACATTCTGACGGCTTCTCGGTTTTAGTGTACAGTGTGAATAGGGCGCACGTTTTTTTAAGGGCCTGCTCCTTGTGTAACAGAGGTTCTCTGCCACACACGTTCGTTGTCCTTGCCCCACTGTGTAAGGCAGTACATACCTTCCAGGGAACTCCTTTACGTTGCCGGACTGTAAGTAACAAGGAGGCATGGAGGTTAAGAGCTACCTGGCAGAGTAGAAGACCAGGGTGTCATGTAAGCCAAGGTAAGTAACAAGGTAAAGACAAATAAATGTAGCCTAAAGTTGTAAATTGTAAAATTTTGGAATATGCACAATAACTAATTAATTCATTCATTCAGTAACAGGAATTATAATTCAGCTTCAGGAAGAATTTAACTTATTATGACTTTGTGGGTTCGTAAAATTAAAAGTCGAGTTGCAGAAATTCCAATATGCTCTTTATTTCCGTAGAAATACACTTTGGTCAACCCTTAAGAATTACGTAACATACACCGATACAATGCTCACAAACAAAAGAGTTCTAACACAGCTGTACGCGGACGATTCTCAGTTCCGATTACACTCTGTTTTACAACTCTCGTTACGACGACTCGCTTAGCGAGACGCGGCTTCCTTAAATACCTCTACTCAAATTACTAGACATTTCTGGAATATTCTGTAACAAACAAAAAATCGAAACTTCCAGTGAGCTATCTGTCTCTATCTGTTTCGGCAAACTTTTATCTCCGCATTGCACTATCTGTCCCTTACCTCTACGCGCCGAGCCCTTTGTGCGCCTCGCCGCCAGTCGCGACATTATTTAATGGAAAGGAAAAAAAAAAAAAAAGTCAAAAGGCACACTTTCACCTTTAATTTTGTACGGGTACTGCTATTTATTTACCGAGCAGGATGGCATAGGCGGTTTCGTCTGTGTCGCATTCGGGAGGTCTGGGTTCGCTTCCCGTGGTCGTCCTACCTGATCTATCAGCTTTTCGGTGGTTTACCCGGGTCGCTAGGCGAATTCTGGCTGGGTTAATTACATCGCCCGAACTTCCTGTTCCTACATTTCGTTTCCATTATCATTTCACATCATCTCTCCTCTGTGGATATATTTCAGGATGTCTTGGCGCTGCATGGCAAGATGATATATTCCTAGTAAACACTTCCTCCTCCGGTAAGACGATCTCCGGGAAATTTCAGGACCACGATGTGTGGATACCGATTGTATTGGCCTACCTGGGCTCTCCCAATATTCAATAGGGACCCTGTTCTCTGTGCTCTCGTGACTCCTTGGGTCAGCCGCCCTCTATTCTCATCCTTCCTACTGGGTAAGTCCCACTCGGGACATAGGCATAACAGATCAGCGCCGAATCTCCTCGGTGCGGGTGTACCCTATCCTATCCCCTATCTCCATCACTAAAGGCAAGCTAAAAGACGACGAAGTCAATAGGCCATCACATGATTCTCCTGACACGACTATCTGCGAAATATTTTTCCAGCAATTTAGAACTCTTAGCATGCAATTACCAGTTAAAAAATCAAATGCATTTCATTGCTGTTAGCATACATGTAATTAAAATGTATCCTTTTCTCTCAATCCGTTAATATGTAATGCTTTCACCTTGTGTATATAATAGAAACTAGAACTAATAAAATGTTTTCCATTGTCACATTTGTTTTTCTCAACCCAAAATTAGTAAAAATTGCCTCATGAATTTCTCGAAACATTTAAAAATTATGTTTTGTTGCCCAGTGTAATTAAGCAATAGCTTCTTTATTGCCGTGTCATAAGCCAAAGAAATTAATAGTAGCAAGCTACTGCAGAGTATACCAATATGTTTACAGTTACAGCACGCGGTACGATGTGTGACCTATACCTGCGAACTCTGACTGCATGAGGCACGCGTCGTTTTTCGTATCACTGCCTAATCCACACTCATTCTGGAGCATTTTATGCACCTCTATTGGCCGTAAAACTATCTATATGTGTCACATAGAAGCTGAGAAACTACTTCTATATATTCGTCCGGTGTCATTTTGAAACAACCTGTATATTACACGAGTACTTACGCTCATTGATTTGCAGGTTTTCATTTAGAACACAAGAGTCTGATGCTGCATTCTTTCAGAGAAAACGCAATCAGGTTTATCAAGTACTATAATGCAACACTTAAAAATTTATAAATACGTAACAAGTATCTAAATAAATTAAGATAGCTTTTATACCAATGTTTAGGGGTCATATCTAGTAAACACAGTACCAGTCAAAGAGATATTTGGCTGTGAACTGTAAGGTATGTTACCCCACCCACGTGGAAGTAATGTTTGGAATGCTGCCCTGCATCATTTGCAACCAGACAGCGTACCAACCAGCTGGTGCGTGGCCAAAAGACGAGTACAGAATACCTTCAGTGGCAGCATGACTCCCTGGGCAAGTTCTCTTGAGACTTATCTTCGGAAAGTTTTCGTGACTATTCCTTTCATATGCCACGAATTTCATATTGACCAAATAACCTCTGAAATAGCCCAATAACAGCCGATGTGTGCAAGGATGCTGTTTTATCGGATTAAATCAGATCCTTACGGGACTATCAGTACTATAATAGGCTACCATATTCCATCTTGACCGAGGGGGATGGCTTAGGCGGTTTCGCATTCAGGAGGCCCGGGTTCGATTCCCGTGGCTGACCTACCTGACCCATGGGTTTTTCAGGGGTTTTCCCAGGTCGCTAGGCGAATGTTGGGTAGGTTAATTACATTCCCCGAATTTCCTATCCCTCCATTTCATCTTCATTGTCATTTCACACCATCTCTCATCTGGTGGTCTCTTTCAGGGTAGAAGTGTCGGCGGGAATCTCGGCGGTGCATGGCAATTTGACATGCTCTGAGGAAAATTATTTCCTCCTCCGGTAGGTCGGTTGCCAGTCTCCGCTCCTCTGCTGGGACCATTTCGGAACCGCCAGTCAGGGACCTATGGGGCTCGGCTGCTGGGCTCGTCGCCGATATAAGTATTCACAAAATTAAATATAAAAATAAAGAAAAAAACAGGGTATTATTATCAAATGAGAATTTGATTTTTATTCTTATGTTTACCTTTATGTAATGTTTTAAGGATAAAAGAGCTAATACTATAAATGAAATAATAAATCCAAGAACATTCTTGGAGCGCGCAGTAGGAGAACGCGCCCGTTGTGCTGGCATGTCGGGGGAAGTCTCTATCCAAGGAAACTGCAGGGACCCTGCCCTCTGTACTGTCGTGGCTCCTTGAGTCGGCCGCCCTCTGTCTCCTTCGCCTTATCCATCCTCCCAGGTGTGTCCCCACTTGGGGGCATAGGAATAATGGGCCCAGCATGGTGGCCTACGTACCAAATCCCCTCCGTAATGAAATCCTAATTCTAATATACATCTTGAGGGTCCGCACCATGGCTGAGTGATTAGACCGCTTGGCTCTCACCAAGGTGGCCCAGGTTCAATCCCAGGCGACCGCGAAGTGAGATTTGTGGTGGACAACATGGCGCTGGGGCAGGTTTTCTCCGGGACCTCCGGTTTCCCCCGCCATCTCATTCCACCGGTGCTCCATCTTCATCTCATGTACCATCAGTGTCATCGCCTGCGGTGCCGTATGTAGTAAAATTGGGCGTTAAATACTACACATTTCATTTAATATCCATCTTGAGGGGCCGCACCATGGCTGAGTGGTTAGACCGCTTGACTCTCACCAAGGCGGCCCGGATTCAATCCCAGGTGACTGCATGTGAGACTGAAAACACGGCACTGGGGCGGGTTTTCTCCAGGATCTCTGGTTTTCCTCACCAAATCTTCCCACCGGTGTTCCATCTTCATTTCGTTAATCATCAGTGTCACCGCCTGCGATGCCGCATATATAAAAGCGGGCATTAACTATACATTCACAGCAGAATCAAGAAATTCTGTCTGTAATATCAGAGGCCTACCTAGCTGGTAGCGTGTGCGCCTCACGTTTTAGAAGTCCCGAGTTCGAATCTCGGCCACGGTGGGTTATCTGGATATGGTTCCTTTCCCGGTGGTTTCCCTTATCCTGGTAACTCTAAGCTCTATGGACCCTGCGCTCATTAACTGGGCATAATTTCATCTATTTCATGCATCGTCTGATATGACTTAACATTGATGGAGGTAAATTAAAAAGAGGAGTGTGTAATACATTAAAAGAATTAATAAAAAGCAACAGGCCAAACCCGCACAGCTTCACTGAAGCAATATCTGTTTTATCAACTTCATCGCTTCTGGAGAAATTTCTGAAATTTTATTTATTTTGCTATTCCAGTACAATTGAGTGTGACCGATGTTCAGCCCTGGCCCTGAACCAGTCATACTAATTTTTACAGTAGGATCTTAATTCTAAACATTTAATTACAACAATGCAGGTTCATTATTAGTTCTGTTTACTGTCCATAATCACTTTTTACTTTGTGCAAGAATTGCCTGATCTATCTTTAACAAACATTTCAGCTATAGCTATATTCCTATGTAACTGAAATCTATTTTTAAAGTTAATTGGCGGAAATTAATCATTTCTTCTCACTAGCCGTATGTAGGCTAAGGTTTTGGATTGATAGAGTCAACCAGTTAAGTTAAATGATGATGATGGTAGGCACTACAGGCCATGTAGGCCCTTGGCCTCCCTAACCACTATCTTCCATTCTACTCGGTCTCTGCTTTTCTTCTCCAGCCTTTAACCCCCAACTTCCTCAAGTCATCTACATCATCTACCCATATTTTCCTGGTTCTTCCTCATCTGATTCTGCCATCCAGCTTTCCTATGAACATCTTCTTAGCTACACTGGTTTCCGGCATTCTCTGCACATGGCCAATCCACCTTATTCTTCCTTGTTTAATTTTCACTGCTATATTTGGTTGTCCAAATAGTCACTGTAACCCCAAGTTAGTCCGCATTCTCCATCCGTCCAAGTCCTTTATCACTCCAAATATATTTCTCAAAATCTTCCTTTCCCACCGTAACAACCACTGTACTTCTCTGATTGTCAACACCCAACTTTCTGAACCATACATTACTATTGGTCTCAGTGCAGTTTTATATATTTTAATTTTAGTATTCCTACTGACGTTCCTTGATTTAAACATATTCTAGAAACATCAAGGCATAGAAACATCTGTTACCACTTTCTATTCTTTCTTGAATTTCCACTGATGTTTTATTATCTACTGTTACTATAGATCCCAGATATTTAAATTTTTCCACTCTTTGGTATTCTTTCTCATGTAATTTAACTGTAGGTTCTCTTCTTCTTGCATTTCCATCACCTCCCATCTTCCTATGTTTGGTGTTACTAACGTTCCCTACCAATCCTAGATCTTGTGCTTTCTCTTCCAACACTACATAACTTTCCTCAAAAGCTCCTATATTCCTTACGAGAATTGCTACATCGTCAGCATATGCCACTATTTGTACTGATCTGGAAAGTATGGTTCCTCCAGGGTTTATGGGTAATTGTCGGGTTACTTTTTCCAGTTAAGTTAAATAATAAGAGTTAAATGATGAAGCCTGGAACCCAAGTACTTACGATAGGAAGTCGCCACAAAAGGTTTATCTCGGGTACGAGAGCCCCTAGTGGTCTACCGGGAAAATATATAAGTCAGTTGGAGAAATGTCATGACGGCACGTTGGCCATGGTAGCTCAATGAGTAAGAGCGACTGTACGGAAACCAGGAGATCCGTGGTTCAAATCCCAACCATGGCATTGCATTTTTCAAGTTGACTCTACCCACCTTAAACCATTTCTTATTAATGAACTTTCTTCTAAATTTCTGTCCCTTTGCACTAAAAAAATATATGTTCTGTTCTCCCAAAGTTGCACACTATTTCGCTTGCTTGCCATATGTAGTATAGAATGTAATTTTGGTTTTCCATTCGGGAGACTCAAGTATGTATGTTTCTAGTGAAATATGTCTATCAAAATGTTTGGATGGAGTGTGTACTTAATCTATTACACATAAAGAAAAACCAACACATAGGGAACTATCGTCATGTCTTAACTCAGAAACTGGGGCATACAAACGGTACGCAGTCGAAAATACGGAAACATTTCATGGAACATTGATACCGAAGTGCATATTTAATACACCAAGACATTTTAGAGGCTATTTTCTTAAAGCCATCGAAGTTGGCTAAAAAGCAAATCCTTGTATCTAAACATTTGCATCACAATAGCCGCTGAATGCTATCGATCAGGAATGATGTCGATGGAAGAGTTCGCCAGCGCTGTTGAGGGCGACTATCTGGAACCCAGCCAATTGGGGTCAAAGGCACGCAATGAACGGGCATCAAAACAAAACTATTGATTTTAACATGCATTTTATGTCAAGACACGTGGAAAACTGTGAGTTGCCTTCTTCATATTCACAAAGTAAACAGCTTCCAAACTTCAGGTAGTTGCATATAATTTTATATTGTCACGCTTTTTAAGTTGCAGTGAACGTTCCTCTCAGTGAATAGTCACAATAACAGAAAAAAGTTGTGCGCTTAAGACCACATGACAGAAGTGAAAACTTAAAAACTATTAATTATAAACTATTCTTAAAAATTATTTTTAAAAATGTAATGTGGACACTCATTCTTACGCAAAGCGGCCAGTTGCGAGCTAAACATTCCATGCCTTACGCTAACAGTGCTCACAAATGAAAATACTCTGAAAGTACTCATTTTTCATATTTTGTTTCTTGCTGATACACAAAATCTGTCGGTCATAATCCTCGGCCAAGTTGACAGCGGGATGACCGACGTTTGTAAGAACCGCCCTTATACTAATTAACGTCTTACGGGG
This sequence comes from Mantis religiosa, assembly GCA_030765055.1. Classification (NCBI taxonomy): domain Eukaryota; kingdom Metazoa; phylum Arthropoda; class Insecta; order Mantodea; family Mantidae; genus Mantis; species Mantis religiosa. The sequence goes on along the minus strand of CM060951.1, from coordinate 205,226,286 downwards.
ACTGCTCAATAAAGAATGATCATAATATTTTTACGGTCATAATTTTTCGCACTAAAATTCAATGTTATTATATTCTGTTAGCTTAATGTGAAACAAACACGCCGTAGTAGTTTCATTGTTGGTACTCCTGGTTCCCGCCTGTGAGAACCAGGCAAGTTCAGACATGTTCAGTATCGTCTACCGCTAAAATGGAGGTAACATGCAGTTAAAGTTGATGTTAGAGGAAGATCCGGAGTTTCTTTCAAACGTAATCACTTCTGAAGAAATTTGACTACATAAGTTTGTTCCTGAGAGCAAACAGCAAAGCTCAGCGTGAAAATCATCACTAAACCCCTAAAAAGTAAAAGTGGTTGCTTCTGCTGGGAAAGTTATGGTCATCTCATTCTTTGATATTCATGGAATGGTTTATCAGCATGTTGTACCTGCACACACATCAGTAACTGGATAATACTACAGGGATGTCCTGAAAACATTGCAAGTCCATATCAGGCGCAAAAGACCAAATTTCCGTGAAGCAGGCTGGATGCTGTACCACGATAATGTGCGGCCGCATATTGCCAATGTTGTTGCTGAATATCCTGCAAAATAAACGTGAAATGCATCCCTCACCCTCCCTATAGTCCGGATTTAGCCCTATGCGACCTTTTTCTATTCTCTAACTTGAAGAAACGCCTTCGTGGGAGACATTATCCATCATCAGAAGCAGAGGGGAAGGCTGCGAAGGCGATTTTGAAGGATCTCTCAAAAATGGTGTCCAACATGTCTTTGAAGATTAACAGAAACGCTGGAACAAGTGCATCGCATTCAGGAGAGACTATTTTGAAAAGTAGAATCAAAATAATGAGGATGAATAAAGACACGTTGTCAAAAAAGAATTGTGATCATTATTTATTGAACAGCCCTCGTATTATATACGATAATTTTTCGTGCGCGCATTAGTCTGTTCCCATTTCCGTTGCAATTTGTCATTGATTTGATTTTCTTCATCCATTTTCTATAACATAAAATATTTATAAATATTTATAAATCCGTAAGACGTTAATTAGTATAAGGGCCATGGTTACAAACGTCGGTCATCCCGCTGTCAACCTGGCCGAGGATTATTTTCGTTCGTTAGTGTTAGGGCTGCGACATCGACAAGATCTTTACGAAACATCGATGCTTACTGGAAGACATCGAATATTTTTCACATCGATGTATTGACGCCAAAATTTTTATAACATCATTGTTTTGGTCCAATATGTTTTCCTTAAAATTTTTATTTTCCAAACTAAATAATATCCTATAGTTAAATGTTATTTGTATAAAAATAAAATTTATATATATAAAATCATTTTGACCCTCGGTGGGTCTTTCAGTTGGTGGAAAACTATAAGTTGTACGAGGGCTGTTCAATAAAGAATGATCACAATACTTTTTTAACAACGTACTTTTACTCATCCTCATAATTTTGATGGTCCTTCTCAAAATAGTCTCCCCTGAATGCGATGCACTTGTCCCAGCGTTTCTGCCAGTCTTCAAAGACATGCTGGAAACCATTTTTTGAGAGATCCTTGAAAATCGCCTTCGCAGCCTTCACCACTCCTTCTGATTATAGATAATGTCTCCCATGAAGGCATTTCTTCAAGTTAGGGAATAGAAAAAGTCACATGGGGCTAAATCCGGACTATAGGGAGGATGAAGGATGCACTTCATGCAACAACATTGCCAATATGTGGCCGCGCATTATCGTGGTGCAGCATCCAGCTTGCTTCACGGAAATGTGGTCTTATGCGCCTGATAAGGACTTGCAATGTTTTCAGGACATCCCTGTAGTATTTTCCAGTTACTAATGTGTGTGCAGGTACAACATGCTGATAAACCATTCCATGAATATCAAAGAATGATATGACTATTACTTTCCCAGCAGAAGCAAGCAGTTTTGCTTCTTTGGGGGTTGGTGATGAAGGAGGTTTCCACACTGAGCTTTGCTGTTTGCTCTCAGGATCAAAATGATGTAGCCAAGTATCATCAGCAATGATTACGTTTGAAAGAAACTCCGGATCTTCCTCTAACATCAACTTTAACTGCATGTTACCAACATTGCAGCGGTAGGCGATACTGAACACGTCTGAACTTGTCTGGTTCTCACAGGCGGGAACCAGGAGTACCAACAATGAAACTACTACGGCGTGTTTGTTTTACATTAAGCTAACAGAATAAAATAAGATCGAATATTAGTGTGAAAAATTATGACAGTAATAAAAATTAGAATTATTCTTTATTGCAACAGCCCTCGTAAATGAAAATAAACGTAAAACGTCATTTTAATACGTGATAATATTATTATTTATGTGTTATTACATTTAATTTATTGATGTTTTACGTTTTACTACTCAGAATAAGCATAAATTGTCAATACACTTATTTCCAATTAGCACGCTCGTTTTATATTTCGCTATTATGGTTTCAGTTTTTCAAATACCGAACTTGGGTGATATAATCTGTTTCTTTTGACTATTATTAAAGTTTGAAGTGGAATATGACGTGTTAAATGACAGAAGTTTATCTGACGGATCAGATACCGGCACTTGACTGACGTTTCTAAGAACGGCGGGGTGGGGGGTTTAATTCGGATTGAGCCGACTCGAGCCGACTTCACCCGAATGAGTGTCACATAGTCCAGCGTGGCGGCTCAGTTTAATTCACTAGCCACCAAAAGTGCTAAACACTCCTAAAGAAGTTTTCACTTCAAACATCTGTTTTGTAATATTCACATAAAAATCTTTACCCACTTGTAGTAATCTATTTTACCCGCCTCCATAAGGAAATAAAAACACATAATTACGCGATACTTTCGTTACTGAAAAGTAGGCTCTTACCGTTAGGCATGAATAATAATCTCTGCAAAGAATCGAATTATCTCGATCACAGTCAATGTAGCAGATCATGCAGAGGAATAAAGTTAAAATTTGCCAGACAAAACACATTATTCAGGAACGCCTGCTCTAATATATCAAGGCGATTATATTATAATCTCTTTGACTATCGAAATTCTGTTTACTGCACTTGCAAAATTGATAATCATGGATCTAAAATGAGATACACACATTCTGCATATACACATGCTAGTGTGACACTGTTTCCAAGCCTTTCGATAATTTTCAGTTTCTCGTGTATTGTAAGCGATTTATGCTTGCGTTTCCCCAATGATACTGTAGGTTTCCTAAACGACATTGTACACTCGATTTATTTCTTGAGCTTATTGGCTAAGAAAGGCAAGTGTTTAACCCTTCTAACAAGAGTTACAAGCCATGTCGCAGATACAGCAAGGGTGTGGGAAGAAGTATATTATTCGAGGGTGGTCTGAAAAGGTTCCGACCTCATCATAAAGATGGCAGCACTCGTAAATAAAACTAGTGAATTTCGTTAACTAATCTGTTGAGTTTCAGCCCGTTTTGACGCTCAGTTGCTATATATCACTCTGAGTGACTTGATGTGAGTGTTTTTATAAAAATGGACAGAATCGAGTATCGAGCTGTCATTAAATATTCGTTTTAGAAAAGCAATACGCCTACGCAAATCAAAGATGAGTTGGATTCTGTGTATGGGCACTCTGCATCATCATTTACCACAGTGAAATTTTGGGCAGCTGAATTTAAACGTGGCCGTAAGAGCTTGGGAGACGGTGAACGTTCGGAACATCCAAAAACTGCAACTACAGAAGAAAACATCGCCAACGTTCAGCAAATGGTGCTAGACGACCACCGAATTAAAGTGAGAGAGATAGCAGAGGCTATGAACATGTCAAAAGAAAACATGTTCGTCACATATTAAATCAACATTTAGACATGAGAAAGCTGTCCACGTGTTCGAATGAACATTTCCAACGCTCTGTTGGCACAGTTTAGGTGCAATAAATTCCAGTTTTGGCGCCCATTAATTACTGTAGATGAAACTTGAATACACCATTATACGCCCGAAATAAAAATACAGTCCAAGCAGTGGACTGCAAAGAGGGAAGCGCTTCAAAAATAACAAAAACTGTGTTTTTCGGCTGGGAAAGTAATGGTGACCATTTTTTGGGATAGTCGTGGATTTATTTTAATCGATTATCTTGAAAAAGGAAAAACCATTAAAGGAGCATACTATACATTACTTGACAAGCTGAAGGCAGAACTTGCAGAAAAAGAAAATCCTGTTTCACCAAGACAACGCACCGTCTCACAGCTCAGCGGTTGCAATGGCGAAAATCCATGACTTACGGTTTGAAGTGCCTGACCAACCACCTTACTCACCAGATCTAGCTCCAAGCAACTTCTTTTTGTGCCCTCAACTGAAAATTGCGCTCGGAGGACAGAGATTTTCGACAAATGAAGAGGCATTCACCTTCGTGAACAATTATTTTGCAGAGAAAAACGCCGAGCACTATTTAGACGGGTTACAGAGATGGTAGCATCGCTGGGAGAAGTATGTAGAGTTAGGAGACTATAATGAAAAATAAAAAAATAAACATTTTTTGAAAAAATGTAATGTAATGTAATGTATTAGGTCGGAAACTTTTCAGACCACCCTCATAATCCTTTCTATTGTACAGTGTGTCGAAAAAAATGAACGGTTTTTTTTTGGCCTTCGGTAAAATCCCATATGGCCATCGTAGGGAAAAATAAGAAAAATAATGTAAGGAAGTTTAAGAGGATGGGAGGAGACTATATCTGTAGATCACTTTCTTTAAGAAATTGTAGAAGAGCTTGGTATACAGGTTTATTGCATAACTGTAATATGGTGTTGACGCTAGCGGGAAAAGGAACAGACTGCTGAAGTAGGCGGCGGAGGAAGGAAGAACGGTGGGCTCGGTAGCGAGAGCAACTGAACAGGAGATGATTGAGGTCAGCGGTTTCGCCTGGGTCATCAGGACATACAGGGGAATCGATGAGCCGTAGTCGGTGTAGATGCGCAGGGTAACATCCATGTCCAAGTCGCATTCTAATGATGGAGGTGAGATGTCGACGTGCAATCCTGAAGCTGGAGAACCAAGGGGTCGTGGATAGATGCGTCTGAACGGCGGCGTGGTGTTTGCCTTTGATGGACTGCGAACGAATCCAGGCGTCATTCCAGCGACAATAGGCGTCACGATGAAGGACCGGGAAGAAATCCGTGCAGGGCAGTTGGATGCCTTGGAAGGTGCCTTGGGTGAGTCCCTCTTTTGCCAGGCGATCGGCGACTTCATTGTATCGAATTCCGACATGCCCTCTGATTCAAAGGAAGTGAATTTGATGTCCAGCTATGGTAGCGTTGTTCACCAACGTCAGTATCTCGTAAAGATAACAGTGCATATCTCTCGTCCAGCGGGGAGATGAGAGTCTCTGCAGCACACTCTGCGCATCGGTTAAGATCAGCAGTTTGGGGAAGCCCTGAGAAATCCCATATTGCAAAGCGTCACGAATGGCCAAAACCTCTGCAGTGTAGCTGGAAGCCTCCATAGGTAGGCGGTATCGAGCCAGGGCATTAGTAGAAGGACAGACGTATGCGTAACCTACTCCATCAGCAGATTTAGAACCGTCGGTGTAAATCGTGGTGAAATCTGGCCATGTAATCTGCAAGAAATGAGAGAGGGTGACGTTCACGTCTGGGGTCCGAATGATGTGATCAGGAAGATAATGCACCGAAACTTTCAAGAAGTGTAAGTCATATGGATATTGAAACCCCGGAAGAGAGGGACTTTTCAAAATTAAGGGAAAAGCGTGGTATAGAGACCGAAAACCCAGTAAGAATAAGGGCAATCATCGTACAGCTGGAAAATCCACGTTGAGATAATTAGCAGCAAGATACTGCAACGTCCGCAATACTGGGTGGGCATCCACGGAGAAAACTCGCAATAGAAAGCGCTGTGTTAAGAGCTGTCGTCGTATCTCCAATGGTGGTTCTGAGGCCTCAACCAAAAGTGCATTCGTCGGCGTAGAAAGCATAGCACCCAGGCAAAATCTAAGAGCACGGTATTGAGCGATATCCAACTTGCGCAAGACCGATGTGGAAGCAGAGCCAAAGAAGATACAGCCATAGTCCAGCACCGACCGAATTAGGGAACGATATAGCAGAAGTAATATGGAAGCGTCCCCACCCCAACATGAATGAGCGATACTGCGTAGAACATTAAGAGTTGCACCAATCTTGGAGATGAGATGCTGTATGTGACGACTCCATGAAAGGCGACTATCCAAGTAGATACCCAAAAATTTTGCGGAAGATGCAAGGGTAAAAGTAAAAGGTCCCAAGCTGATAACGCCATCAGGAAATGTCCGTCGTTTCCTAGTAAACACTACGACTGTAGATTTGGAAGGTGAAAGATGTAATCCGTGTTCAGAGGCCCAGGTTGATAAATCGGTGGCTGCATCACTAAGCCACAGACGAGTAATCCAAAAACTAGAGGACCGAGCGTACAAACAGATATCATCAGCGTACTGGAGAACTCGAATGTGAGGACTAAATAGAGAGTCTAAATCCGACGTATAAAGTGCATAAAGAAGAGGACTCAAAATCGCTCCCTGGGGCAATCCTCGAACTACTATTCTAGGGCCGAAGAAGAAGTTATCAGGAGAACGGATATAGATGAGGCGATGTCGGAGAAGATTATAAATGCCAGAGCAGTACCGAGGAGGAAGACCTAGTGCTTGCAGCTTCCCAAGCAAAACTGGCAGTAAAACACTGTCGTAGGCGCCGGAAATGTCCAAAAAGATGGCTGTCAGATATCCTTGTTCCAAATAGGTACGCTCGATGTCAGTAGTCAGGATGCTGAGACTATCCAAAGTACTCCGGGTTTTGCGGAAACCATATTGGGACATGGGTAATAATCTCCGGGATTCCAGCCACCATTCAAGTCGTTGTTTAAGCAAGCGTTCAAAGGTCTTGGCGATACAGGAAGACAAAGCGATCGGGCGATAAGAGGTACCAAAGCTAGGGTCCTTCCCCGGCTTCAAGATAGGTACAATGATCTGTGTAGTCCAACTCTCGTGGAAGACGCCGGAGGCCCAAAGGTCGTTGAATAGTTCCAAAAGGATCATCTTCGCACGAGGAGGAAGGTGGGTGAGCATGCTATAGGATATTTGATCATAACCCGGAGCTGAATTCGACGACGACTTCAGTACACTTTGGAGTTCAGACATGGAAAATGTTGACATCAAGGTGTGGTGCGAGTCCCTGGAAGAAGAGAGACCAGTAGGTGCTGGTGGTGATGTCACGGATGGCGGAGCAATGTGATCTGCAAACTCAGCGATCCAATCCCTCAGAGGGCGGGTAGGCACTGGCTTCTTCCTCAATTTGTTAATAAACCCCCAAATCTGAGAAAGTGGGGTGGTGTTAGAGAGTTTGGCACAAAAGGTCTTCCAGCACTCCTTTTTGCACTGTCGTAAAAAACGTTTGGCCTCAGCTGCGGCCCGTTTATAGGCCAGAAAATTGTCCCATGTAGAGTTGTGCCGGTAGGTACTGAGCGCCAATTTCCTCTTCGCAACATAACGACTGCATTCTGCATTCCACCAAGGAGATGGTACACCACGGGACGTAAGAACTGGCCGTTTCTCTGGGATGGAAAGCAAAGCCGCACTATTGATACACTGTAGAAAGGTGTCGTAACGCACCAACGGAGGACGTTCATTGGGAATCTCAGAAACGGTGGCTTCGAGAATACGTTCGTACTTGACCCAATTGGCACGCCGTAAGTTCCATCTGGTCGAAGGCCGGTGGGCTACAGAAACGTGCGGAAGAATAGTCGAAATCTCCAGCGGGAAATGTTCGGAGCCCATTGTAAAGGGAAGAACCCTCCATTGGAGTTCAGAAGATAGGGAAGGGGAGCAGAGCGTCAAGTCAATCGCTGACGGTCGGTGTCCGGGCCGAGTGAGCAGGGTGGAAGACCCATCGTTGAGAAGAACCAAACCAGAGTCCTCGATGAAGTCCAAAAGCGTTCTGCCAGCAGCGTCGGTCAGGTCACAACCCCATGTGGTATTATGAGCATTAAAATCTCCGCCGAGTAAAATGGGGGTTGGTAACTGGCGCAGGAAATGATACCATTCTCGACTGGTGATGATCATTCTAGGGGAACAGTACAATGAGACAACTGTGACCTCTCGTTGACAAAGCAGAGTCCTCACCGCCACGGCTTCAAAAGAATGTATTTGGCTGTGGTCTATCTGAATGGTGTAATGTGGAATAGCAGAGTGCACCAGAATTGCAACTCCTCCCCATCCGTCCGTCCTATCCTTGGAGTAGAGGCAGAAAGAAGGTATGCGAAGAGACGTATTCGGAGTCAACCAAGTTTCAGACAGCAGGGCGATGCAGACGTGGCGTACAAAGAGTTCTTGCACAAGAGAGTCATAATTAGCTCGAAGAGAACGACAATTCCATTGCAACAGGGTTGAAGCCATGCTGTAATGTTGGGTTGTCATCGTTGGTTTATGAGCTTTGTAATAAGCTGGTAAGGAAGTCGCGGAGAAGTTCAAGTTGAACAGGGGCCGTTGAGGAAGGAGAAAAAGCAGATAATACAGGAACTATGAGCTGTAGTAGTTCCTCCACAAGCTGCAAACTAGTGGGAGCAGACGGCGATGAAGGACCCGCCCAAGATGGCGGATAAGGATTATGAGTTATTGGAGATACAGGTACTCGTTGTGGAATATACAGAGTGGAATGAACTGGGGGAAAATGCGGAACTCGGTCCGGGGGAGGTCGTGTTGACACACGAGGCACCGAAACAGCAGGTGAAGTCGGAGTGGCGAGGTCAACGGCCGGTTGGATTCCTGGTGAAGGTGCTGGTCGAGGAGTGTAGGAAGGCGGCGGAAGAGTACTGGCTGACTTTGTAGGAGATATTGCTCCAGGGAGAGGAGGGAAAGACCGTGTATCAGTCATCGAGAGGGCTCCATTAATGGCCTGTGAGTAAGTTGGTCGAGATGGCTGAGGCGAGCAAGGGGCATCTGCTCGAGAAGCTGCCACCCGTTCCTCCCGGTATTGATGGTATGCTGGGCATTTTCTGTCTGTTGCCAGGTGAGCTCCCTGACAGTGAATGCAGCAAGGAACTGAGGTAGAGGTGCAGTCTTCTAAGAAATGGGGTCCAGCACATTTACCGCATCTAGCCGCACTCCGACACTGATGCGAGCGATGGCCGAAGCGTAAACACTTAGTGCAGATGTAGACCGGAGGATCACGAGGTTCCACCGGGCATCGCGTTCCAAAGATGACTACATGAGTCGGCGACACTTGAGAGCGGAAGGTAATCTTACACACAGGAATGGGGACCCGTACTGCAGGGTCGCTAGTGGGTCGAGAAAAACGCTGGACAGAAATAACAGGGTAGGCACTCTCTAGAAACTCAGCAATTTCTTCTTCTGAGAGACTGGTGTCCACGTTGCGAATAACACCCTGTTTGTGTATCAGAAAATTGGGAATGTAAACTTCCAAAGATGTTCCAGTAAATGCCGGTGATTCTACTATAGTGTTAGCGGCCTCTGCCGATGCTGCCTCAATTTTCAGTCGGTTTTTTCCTGCTGAGGTAATATGCACAATTGCACGTCGGATTGTCGGGTTGTGACGAAATAGCAGTTTACCCACACTCATGGGGTGTAGCTTACCCACATTCTTATCCAAACTTTCAATAAACACATAAAAAGGTCCGGGATCTGCGCTGCTATAACGATTGGAATGGCTACGTGGTGTAGAGACGCCAGGTGTAGAGGGTGTTGTTGTAGGACGTGACGTGGAAGGAGGAGATAGTGTAGAAGGTCTCGTCGTCGAAGACTGAAGAGGGCCGACGTCCGAGGTGTCTGCTGGCAAGTTCCCATTTGGTACACAATCATTCGAGTCAAAATCCATGTTGGAGTCTAATGGCGCAACGGATTCTCCTGAAGTCCGCTGCCTCTTAGAAGCACGTTCGTCATTTTCACTAGTAGCAGAAGTCGTAGGACGGAGTGAAGTTTGGACTGGTTCACAGTGAAGAGTCGGTAGAGATTGCTGCAGAGAAGTGGAAGCAGAAAGTTGTTCTTCTTGCTGGTAACATGTCTGCATTGCGGAGTAGATTAGCTGCCCCGTATCAGCTGCCCCCGTCAGCCATAGTACACTAAATATTAACACTTCACGAGTAGAAAGTACGCACGTGAAAACACAAAGAAATTTGATGTAGAATTAGGCCGGCAATTTGCCCCGTTCTACTAACGCCGCCTCTCGCGCCGGAAAGATAAACAAGTCGTCACGGTGTTGCGATGTTACCTGCTCCGCTGTCAGACAGCGACTAAAATGGACGGTTTCCTTAAGTTTGTCTTAGTGCAATACTATAATTTAAGTTAGTAACTAGTAGATTAATTTAATATTCTTTTTTTGAAGTTTACGTCTTCCAACTATAAGTCATATCATAGGATGAATGGAATGGGGAAATGATGCTCAAATGAGCCTAGGGTCCATAGAGCTTAGGGTTACCCGACATTCATCCTTCAGAATAAGGAAAACCGTGGAAAAAACCTTATCCAGGTAAATCACCCTGACCGAGATTCAAACTCGGTGACCTCTTGAACGTGAGGCAGACACGCTACCATCTAGGCTATCGGGGCGGGTATAATTTAATAAAATTACATTAGAATAAATTTTGGAAAAATGAAGAACGTTCAAAAATGTACAATGGAAATGGTAGTGGAATTTCTTTTTGGCTGTTTTTGGAACATTTTCGCATCGCATACAGAAGTACATGTATATCATTTTATGCATTCGCGATAATACTCCGATTTGAATATTCGGCTGGAATACAATTTATTTACTTACTGTAAGTATGGAACTAGGCAGGCATTCTACTAAAATTAAAATCTGGTCAAGGGCAATGAAATATTTATACAGAATCACAACTTGGAAGATGGTAATGTCATCAAAGAATGTATTCATATTCAAAAGAGAAGTAACTGGGCAAGGTCTTGGGCACATAAAATGAATGATGTGTTGAAGCAGATAGGTATGGGTCATTCTTGGATAAATGCAGAGTATGGGTATAGAGACTTCTGGAAAGAAGTTAAGATTAGAAGATATTGACAGAGAAGACATTTTCGCCAATACAAGTGACAAAATCTCACTGAGGTTATATAGAGAAATAAAAACAACCTGTGGGAGGGAAGGATATATAGATATATGTAGTAAGTAGGGCGAGAAGGTTTTGCTTGGGCGAGAACAGGAGTGAGAAACTTGAAAGGTATAGGTCAAGAGAGGGAGCTAGATAAATGTCCATTGTGTGGAGAAGAGAATGCAGATTTCCATTGTATATTATATTGTAGTCAAACAAAGATATGGAGCGAGCAGACTTGGCTACGTAAATGGGAAAATTTGGGTGGGGGGTGAAGTAGTAATTAGAACAATTTTGTCAGTAAAAGGGGAAAACAACAGGATAAATATAGGGAATTATTTAGGGAAAGTTAAAGAGAGATGGCTAAGAACAATTAAGAAAAAATGTAGTTTGGGATAGGTGAAATGGCAAAATCTGTAAAAAGGAGCAGAGGGCCTCCAATACACAAAAACATAGGGTTAGGTGTGTGGGGACCAAATTATTAATCAATGGTGGGCAATATGATAAGATTTTCAGGATTTAGGAATATATGGCATTTTTCAGTATGGATTTTATAATTGTAATCTTGATTTTGTATTTCCATTTGATAATGTAAAAGGAAATATGAGAAATAAATTACAAATTACAAATTACTGTATGTACTTAGTGGAGAGAATGAAAATACTTCACAATCTAATGAGAATTTATCATACATGAGAAGAGAGGACTCAAAACAACGGAGCGTTTTAAATATTGTGTCTGTCTAAAACAGACGAAGCGTGACGTGCAAGTGGGAGGGTGACGGGATGTGACACAATTCTTCATGCTATTGTTTTTGTTTTGTGGTTTTACAGGACTCAAACCGTTTTTGTAGACTGATTCGTCTGCGATAAGTTTCTCGCTACTGACAATGTGGACAATAAATATTTATAGCGAGACACCTAACGGTTACTGTGGGAATTACAACCCAATGTTGTACGCTGCCTGCATATGAACATCGCACTGCAACCAAAACACTTGCATGTCTGGAAGTTATATTTTAACCCTAGCCTATCGAACCGCATGGCTCCACGTAAATTGGTGAGGCTTGTATTCGGAAGATTCCTGGTTCGATCCTTCTGATTATGGGTTATACGTGGATTTTCGCCGTTCGAAATTGGAAAATAGGAATAAATCACCGTAGCCTATTTTAACAGGCATTCATCTGAATCACCTAGATGTCGGTAATTTTTGCGGGTGTTTTTGTTCGTTTCCTTCATATATATATATATATATATCTCGTGCAATGACGCGAGATCTCTGTTTATGGTGTGCTTGTGTTTCTTTGTGACGTTTTTCTACTGCTTTGGAAGTGATAGTTGACGATCAAAGTTTCAATTAGGTTTTCTCCTCTATATAATTATTGCGTTCAAGTGTCCATTTTTGTCCACAATTACACGTAAGTTGTGATAGTTTATTTCAGTAAACCTACCAAGAAAAATTATGTATTATGAGAGGTTTAGATAGGTAACTGTTCTTTTATACTGTACTGTATTATTTCGCTGTTTTAGAATGCCGAAGAGAAAGAAGGGTAGCAGAGTTGCATTGTGCAAATTAATGAATAAGAGCAGATGGGGGAAACACCAGTTGAAGTAAATCAAGCAGTAACTGAACCTGTAGCCCTGCAACAGAAAAACAAGACTTTCTAAATTGGAGATGCAATGCTGTAACCTTGAACCAGAGAAGGATGTAGGTGAGAGCAAATGTATTATTTTAGAGTTTGGCCACTTGAAAGAAATAATAAAAGGTTCAGCATGTCCACATTGTTTTCATAAACGTCTGAACCTGGAGATGCTTCACACCTTTGGTTTGGTTCACAATTAGAATTAGAAGTGGTATGTGAATACATCTAAGACTTGAACTTAAGGGAGCAAAAAAACTAGGACCTTCCGATGTGAATAAACGTATTACACAACTTTCATTCACTACGGTATGGGTCATAGTGTTCTTCAACAGTTTAGTATGATCATGAATATGAACTGTTTATCAGATAGAGAGTTTTCTGATCATGCTAATTCCCTGCAGGTTGCAACTTCTGGAACTGTATTCACTGTCTTAGAGGAAGCACGAAGTGAAGTCAGGAAAGCTTATTCTGACCTTGCTGGAAGGGTTATCGCTTCTCCATTAGGTATTTCTGCATCGTATGATGGAAGTTGGTTGATACGTGGGCACACATCAGAATATGCCGTGGGTTGTGTTATTGACCTGCTCACAGGTTATGTCATTGACTTTGAAGTCATGTCCAAGTACTGTCAGAAATGTAAGATCTCCGAGAAGGAGCTTGGGAAAACTTCTGCTGAATTCAATTTCTGGTATGAAGGACATGTTTCATAGTGTGATATAAACCATCTTGGATAATCTGGGGCAATAGAGATGAAGGCAGCTGTTAAACTCTAGCAAAGATCTGAAAAGTTGGGTCTGCACTACACTACCGTTCTGTCTGATGGCGACACTAAACCTTTCCAAACTAGTTGAAATGCAGCGATATGGTCCTGGAGTTAAAATTTAGAAAGAGGAATGCATTAACCATGTTGGCAAAAGATTGAACACTGCACTGCGTAAACTGAGGATTAAATTGAATGATGAGGGTTTTAGACTTGGTGACAAAGGGCATGGTACTCTGAAAGATATTAAAATAACAAAACTTCAGCGGTACTATGGCCAGGCCATCCGTCGAAATATTGGTGACTTGCATGGCATGAAGACAGCAATATATGTTACTCTGTACCATAGCATATCAACTGATGAAAAACCTCAGCACAATAAATGTCCTACAGGAACACAGTTGTGGTGTTTCTATCAGAGAGCCATCGCTGAAGGCAAGCAGCTTCCGTCACATCGTGAAAACGCAGGGACGCCTCTCAGAGAGGAATATTTGACAAACATAACTCCTGTTCACCAGACTTGCCTCTAATCATATACTGAGTAGATGTCTCTTAGGCAAAACTCCATGATATGGCGGAAGTGTTCTAAAATTTTTGTCTCTAAGGGAAGAGTGGGGTATGCTATTGTCTGGCAGTATGTGAATTCAATGTTTGCTGTAAGAAAACATTAGAAGAAACCTAAAAATAGCAGGAATGTCTTCAGGAAACCAGGCAGAAAAATTGCTCACCTACGCTTCCAACGGAGAGTAAGAACTGCAGATCATCGCAGAAATTTAAAAATAAAGAAAGCTCGCCAGACTATAAAACTGGCCAAATTGAAGGCTCAAGAGGCTGCTAGGAGGGAAGAAGGTGTAAGTTACAATGCCAGGACTTTCTAAAGTAAATAAATTAAATATTTTTACAAACACACTTCACTTAGTTTAGATTCTTCACTGGTCCTGTACAAATATCTGGCTCGACTTCTTATTATTTATGCCTGCCAGGTCTGGGGAGCTGCCAGTACGTGTCACCTGAGGCGTCTACAGATCATCCAGAGTCGATTGCTGCGAATCGCCACCAATGCTCCTTGGTTTGTCCGCAACCAGCAGCTGCATCGCGAGCTGGGACTTCTTCCTCCCCACCATTTCATCAGACAGACTGCTCGACTCTTCTTCTATAATCTGCGCCACGTTCCAGGAGCTGTGACGTATAACATCGGCGTCCGAAGTCGCCGGCCAACGCGACCGAAGTGACGACTACCACAGGACAAGTTTTACAGTGATGACACTTCTACTTCTGAATGATCTACTGTTCAAAATTTGCTTTTATGTTCTTCTGTTCTACTGTGTAAGTTCTCACTATTGCAGTTTGTATACCATCTTATTGACTTAGTATAACATTTGTATTAGTGCAGTAACAAATTTGTATTAGTTCAGAGGAGGCACATTGTCCTAGCTCTGCAATGTTGTTACTCAATTATTTCGTAACTGTTCTCTCAGTTCTGCAAAACATGTATTATTGCTGACCAATCTAATAAATATATTTATCTTTTTAATTATTTTTACATATTCAAAATTGATTTTATCCCAGAATATTATAGCTGGAGTTCTGAAAATGAGAAGTTGGGGAAGGATAGAGGGAAAACCATGACAGAAATGAAGAGAATGATGATGGACCGAGAAAAGTGGAGAAAATGGGTAGAAGAGGCTTGTACTCCACGCTTAACAGCACAAAGGAGTTAGAGAAAGAAGAAGAAGAGTTCTGAAAATGGTACATAATACACTTCGAAATCTGTGCAACAAAGTGAAGTAAGGGAATTTTGATATTGCTCATAGTTTAATTTTTTTTTTAAATAATTACTATAATCAAGCGCTGATTTTTGAAGCTTGTTTCGCCACGACAAATTAAATGATTTTTTAAAAATTAACTACGCGAAATTTTAAAAATCTTCTCCTTTAATTTATTACCCAGGTATTAAGGCATTTAGCTGTAACAAAATTACACCTGTTGTGCAATATCTGGGGGAGAAGATAAATTTTGATTTTAGGAGTAAAATTTTATAAATTAATTCATATATCAATAATGCAGTTATATGTTGAAATGAAAACTAGTAAACATATTTCTTAGGTTACTAGTAATATCTGTACAAAAACTGGAGGCTCAAGCTTTATTAGTTTAGAAAGTCACCTTTAGCACTTCGCCTCCCCCTTAACATAAAGGTAATATTTTAATATTTTAAGGAATTATAAGTGTTATTTAAATATGGAAACAATGAGTAGAGCTGAGATATGCAGGGCTACCTGCGGTATACGTCTGTTATGTTTGGCAACAGCGACCCGAGCGAGGACTGGCCAGCTTTCATATGTCTTAAGTTTCGCACTTCCTAAAATGAATAATACTAACAATGATGCACAAAAAACATGTTTGAGTTTTCAGGGAAGATGAGGCTGTTATAAACAGAAAGATAGTGGTGTGTTAGGTGGACATTTAACAAAGCTTCCTTTGTAGCAGTTCCGGTGCAGTCAAGCTAATGCCGGGTCAGTGCTCGTGAAATGTTTGCTGAATTACGGCTGAGGGAACGCACAAGCGGATAACAGCGCTCAGTGGCTTTACAAATTACACCTACAGGCTTCCATTACAGTGGTGTTTATTAGATCCAAACCGCTACTCAGAGGTCTTTCTTCTGTCCCTGTGACTGACAGGATGTCGAACCGAGGCAATTTAATTAGCAGAGAACTTGTTGCTCGCCACTGAATTGAATTAAAGAGAACAAGTGCTTGACATTGTCAGCGCTAATACGTGTCTTAGATTCTCGTTTCCAGCACTCAGTTGAAAAATACTGTGTAAGGCAATATAAGTAATACGATTTCACCAAAAGATATTAAAATCGACGTTAACAAATGTAATTTAACAATTGTCACAGCGCTAAAATTAATGTTAAATTTCTTGCATTTCACCAACCTATTTTCTGAAAATGTTAACAAACACGTCTTAACGCCCAGAAAATTATAAATATCACAGCTATAGAAGGCTATGGATGAGTCGTATTATCCTCTGAACGTACTGCGAGGCGCTTTTGTTTTCATTTTCGTCTGCACAAGCTGAAAAATGGCGGATGAATAAAATAGTAAATAAAGCCAAGAGACAAATTTCTCATCGATGGAGAAAGAATTGTTAATTGAATTGGTGACGAGGTGTAAGGATATCGTGGAAAATAAGAGGACGGATGCGGTTAATGTAAAAGAGAAAGATGTCACGGGGAAAATATTGGAAAGGAATTTAATTCAAATGCATGTGTCACTACTACAAACACCAAACAACTTCACAAGTATTGCGTAAATTTAAAACGAGGTGCGAAGAAGGACAAGTGACTCGAACGTTTCAAGACGGGAGGTGGACAGTGTATTATCCACATAATTCAGTGAATTATAAAATCGCCAAGTTATTAATACTTGAAGCAAAGCAAGATCGGCATATTCCTTTCGATGCATGTTCTTACTCATTATTACGTAAATTTAAAACGAGGAGCGAAGGATGAGTGACTTGAACGTTTCAAGACGGGAAGTGGACAGTGTATTATCCACATAATTCAGTGAATTATAAAATCGCCAAGTTATTAATACTTGAAGCAAAGCAAGATCGGCATATTCCTTTCGATGCATATTCTTACTCATTATTACGTAAATTTAAAACGAGGAGCGAAGGATGAGTGACTTGAACGTTTCAAGACGGGAAGTGGACAGTGTATTATCCACATAATTCAGTGAATTATAAAATCGCCAAGTTATTAATACTTGAAGCAAAGCAAGATCGGCATATTCCTTTCGATACATGTTCTAACCTCTCTTGTACTTCCGCAGTAACCTCCATAGCAACTTGTTTCGACAGTCTATACCTCTGTAGAAAATTTTCTTCTGACAGCTCCTCAAAATAGTTTCTCCTTATATGCCGTACTCTATTACGAATGCAATTTAGACGGTCTTAAATATAGCAAATCGACATCAACAGCTGAGTGTATGCCCGCCCTCTGGACTATTTACAATTGTTAAGAACTTGACAACAGAAATTTGGCTTGTTAGTTTAACAAGAGATTTAACACGAGTGTTAAGGTAACACTTGTTGGTGAAATGCAATTTTTGTTTTAACTATTGCTAAACTCGTGTTATCTTAACTTCTGTTGGTGAAACCGGGCATTGGTTGCTGGTTACGCTTGGGCCCAATAGACTCAAACTCTGAGGCTGTCGAGGTAATGGGTCCCTATTGGCATCTTATATAAAATAACGTCATCTTTATTTTCGTCATATTTACTTATCTTCCTCAGCCATTTGGCTCTTACATTGTCCAAAAGTTTCCCAATTTCAATTAAATTGTTACTAGCTTTTAAACTCATTAACTTTATTGCTTGAGCTTCTTTTGGTAGCGTAAGGCAATATAAAGAAGTGTTTGAAGTATTTACAGATGTTTGAGAAAATGTAAAATTTATGGATATTGTGGAATATTTTGGTGTGAATTCAGAACAAAGAAATGATAAAGTAACCAATCAGAGTATCGAGTAGGATGGCTGAGGCGGTTTTGTCTTTGACTCGCATTCCACAGATCCGGGTTCGATTCCTGTGTGTGACCTACCTCACCCAAGGATTTTCTTCGGGGTTTCTTGGGTTACCAGGAGAATGCTGGGTAGGCTAATTACATCCCCCGAATATACTGCCCCTCCCTACCAGGTTGCTTCACGAAGCCTTAGGTCTTCCTTACGTGGAGGGTGAAATTAGGCGTCGGGAATCAAAATTAACCAGACATAGAACCGCCCTTGTTAGATCATTAGATTATGACCCTACTAGACGCCGATTCAGGCTGTTCTGGCTTGCGGGCACCCGAGATAACTCAGGAGCTAACTCTAACAGTAGCTAAAACTCAGCTCCACATAATTCTTCTAAGCTGTTTGACATCGAAATTTTTAACCTAAACAAATTTAAGAATAGATCACCAGGGTGCATAAGGTTATGTATCCATTTCTATAACCTGAGGTACATACAATTTATGTTACCTAGCAGCAAATTCATCCTCTGAACCCACAACCCTGCCCGCCTCGGTGCGTGTCTGCCTCACGTTCAACAGGTCCCGAGTTCGAATCTCGGTCAGGGTGAGCTACCCGGATAAGGTTTTTACTGGGGTTTTCCCTTATCCTTAAATACGAATGTCGGGTAGCTCTAAGCTTCATGGACCCTGGACACATTTGAGCATCATTTCACCATCTCATTCACCGCCCGATATGACCTAACGTTGGAGGACGTAAAATTACAAAAAAAAAAAAAAAAAAAAAAAAAAAAAAAAAAAAAAAAAAAAAAAAAAAAAAAAAAAACACTACCCAACCTACAGTATCCCCCCAAAAAGTTCTACCTAAACCCAACGGATGGGCACGCAGCAAAATCCTTCTGGCTTTATACAGTCAGCCAGCACTACAGACGGACGGAGTGTTCCTCCATTTCATCTTCATTATAATTTCAGATCATCTCTCCTTTGGAGATCTCCTTCAGGGTAGAAGTGCAGGTGGTTGTCTCGGCGTTGAATGGCAGGACATTACAAGGGTAGCTTTATAAGTACCGGACGTCACAATTAAAACAATTTTATTTTAATAAAACCACCTCTGTAGTACAATGTACCATGGTCCACAAGATAGCTCTTATCACATCGATGACCTCGTCGTTGCTGTGAAATCTTCGTCCTTCAATAAATTTTTTAAAGTTCGGGAACAGGTGGTAGTCACTAAGTGCTAGATCTGGGCATAGGGTGGATATTCCACCAATTCGAACTTTAATTCCCACATTTTCCCATTGCAATGACTGAACAATGGGCCGGAGCACTGTCGTGAAGAAACAAGATTTATTTCTTTGCCAAATAAGACTTTTTATTTCCACCTCAAACGTTGCAGTAAGCTTGCGTAGTGGTCACCAGTGCTACTTTTACCCTTTTTCAACTAATCGATAAAAATCATTCCCTGTGCACCCCAGAAAACACTCGCCATAACCTTCTGACAAAATTGACTTTGCCTTTTGTTTGGAGTTGCTTCACCTGGCGCAATCTACTGTTTTGACTGATTTTCTTCACGGAGTGTTGTTATATATCCAAGTTTTATCCATGGAAAAAAGCCGTTACAAAAATTCAATGGGATTTTCACGGTAGAACTCCAAATTATTAACAGAAAAAGCTTTTCTTTGCAACTTACAATCAGGTTTAAGTTTGATTTATGAGTCACTATGTTTACACTAACTTCACTTACTTGTTGTATAATTGAAACGTTTTCAAGATCATTCGATCTCATCCTCAGCTGTTTGGTGACTAAATGAACCTTCCTCTTCTTCCACTACTACGGAGCTCCGATCACTCTGCCATCTGGTGTTAGGTGCACTAAGTTTTAATCTTCATTTAATGCCGGGATTTCAAAATTTATAACTTTATCACGGTTTTTGTTTATGAATATTTTCCCCAAATATCCAATTCTATGGGTGTACTTAAAGATTTTAACAGTTTAATGTTGTGGCCAATGTTGTGGTTTTCTATCCAAAAATGGTGTGAAACTGCAACATTGGCCACAACATTAAACTGTTAAAATCTTTAAGTACACCAATAGAATTGGATATTTGGGGAAAATATTCATAAACAAAAACCGTGATAAAGTTATAAATTTTGAAATCCCGGCATTAAATGAAGATTAAAACTTAGTGCCCCTAACACCAGATGGCAGAGTGATCGGAGCTCCGTAGTAGTGGAAGAAGAGGAATGTTCATTTAGTCACCAAACAGATGAGGATGACATCGAATGATCTTGACAAGATTCAATTTATACAACAACAATTGAAGTTAGAGTGTAAACATAGTGACTAATAAATCAAACTTAAATATGAAGAATACTTCACTGTTAATAATGTTTCTGCTTTTAATATTTATTACAATCAGGTGTCAACAAACGCGGCACCCATCTTGCACAGATCTTGTGAAAGCCCAAATCATTTCTTAAAATAATACCCACACGTTCTTTTGATATGTTTACAGCTGCTATGTCAAACAGCTTCAATATTAGGTCTTCCAGTATGAAACGATGAATTTTCTCAATGATCTCTGGAGTTTTGGCTTCCACAGGGCGTCCAGAGTGAGGCTCATCACTTGTGCTGATATGTCCCATTTTAAGCTCTGCAATCCACCGTTTATTTATTGTATATGAAGAGGCAGAGTCTTTCAGTATACTGTCTATTTCTTCCTTAATGTCTTTAGGTATTAAGCCTTTGAAATGGAAGTATTTAATCTCTGCTCATTTTTCCAAATCCTCCATTTTGTCAAACCTCTACGCTTGTCTTGTTTAAAATGTTGTCTTTCAAAAACTAAGCATCTATTCACCTGTTACTATGGCTACAAGCTACTCTAGAGCGACAAGCTACTCTATGATTCTATCCGACAACTGCCCACTGGCGTCATCTCTATGTGAGGTCCTGAATTTATCAGCCGACCCTCGTACGCTCTTGGTAAAAATTCCTCCTCCGCTAGGACGGTCTCCGGTCTTCGAACCCGGTCTCTTGTTGCCGATTTCGGACCACAGTGGGGTGAAATGGTGGCTGTAGTGGCCTGCCGGGGAGTTTCCATCTGGTAAAGTGTATGGACCATTCACCTGTACGGTCTTGGCTCCTTGGGACGGCCGTCTAGTGTCTCCTCTCGCCTCATACTTCCTCCCGGGGGTGCCCCACTTGGGACATAGGTACAACAGACCAAGTTTGGAC
Organism: Mantis religiosa; assembly: GCA_030765055.1. NCBI lineage: Eukaryota > Metazoa > Arthropoda > Insecta > Mantodea > Mantidae > Mantis > Mantis religiosa. The sequence goes on along the minus strand of CM060951.1, from coordinate 205,205,075 downwards.
TTCCATACGGAATACCCTCGCAACGTAGTTCAGTCCAGCCCAATCAGAGTAAAACAGACATGTCGGGTTCTAAAACACCTTCTTCGAAAAAGTCGCTCCGCAGCGCTTGTCCAACCGAAATTATAATACGAGATTCAGCTAGTAACCGTTTGGATTTCTGCATATTAGCTGACGCTTCAGGTGGACTTTTAGGTATCGAATGAGAATTTATCCAACCACCACCGCCACCGCCACCGCCACCACCACCGCCACCGCCACCGCCGCCGCCGCCACCGCCACCGCCACCGCCACCGCCACCACCACCACCACCACCACCACCACTACCACCACCACCGCCACCGCCGCCGCCACCACCACCGCCACCGCCACCGCCACCACCACCACCACCACCACCACCGCCACCGCCACCACCGCCACCACCACCACCACCGCCACCACCACCACCGCCACCGCCGCCACCGCCACCGCCACCGCCGCCGCCACAGCCGCCCCCACCATCACCACCGCCACCACCACCACCACCGCCTCACCACCACCACCACCACCGCCGCCGCCGCCGCCACCACCGCCACCACCGCCACCGCCACCACCACCACCACCACCACCACCACCGCCACCACCACCACCGCCACCACCACCGCCACCACTGCCATGCCACCACCGCCACCGCCGCCACCGCCACCACCGCCGCCGCCGCAGCCGCCCCCACCATCACCACCGCCACCGCCACCACCACCACCACCACCGCCACCGCCGCCGCCGCCACCACCACCACCGCCACCGCCGCCGCCACCGCCACCACCACCACCACCACCATCACCACCGCCACCGCCACCACCACCACCGCCACCGCCGCCACCACCACCACCACCAATAATAGATTGACCTGATCGCCAGAACTAGGTTTTATTATGGTATTATTTACAATATATGTTTGTGCTTTTTACCCTTTATAACTTATTTGGCAACATCTTATTATATTCGTAATAATAAACCGATATATTTCTTCACTAATTAACATTACATATGAAAATATTCCCAATCCTATTTAGTGTGCAACATATTTTAGAGTTGAATTAACCAAACGGTCGAGTAAAAATTTAATAACATATCTCTTGGACTACAGTGTCTAGGTCGAAGATTAAAAAGCGCTCGTCAGGACGCTTTAGGCAAAATGACTATCTTCGTATGCTCACCGCCGTTCTGAATGAAATGTCGAGTTCAAGTGCTTTTAATCTTCGACCACACCATTACCAGCCCGGAGGATATTTTTGTTTGTCATAACATGACCCTGAAAATCTACAACCATATTTCAGTGAGTAACTTTCAAACAAACATAGAAGGTGAAAGTTTAAACGTTTGTATCTTTATCTGGTACCGTGGTTTGAATATACAAGGGTGGCTGAAAAGTTTCCAACCTACCTCAACATGAAGATGGCAGCACTTGTAAATAAATCTAGTGAATTTCGTTGTTCATCTGTTCAGAGTTACTCACCACAGTTTCAGCCAATTTGGACGCTCAGTTGTTACGTACCAGTTGTTTGAGTGAGTTGATGTGAGTGTTTTTATGAAAATGGACAAAATCGGGTATCGAGCTGTCATTAAATATCTGATTTTGAAAGACAATACGCCTACGCAAATCAAAGATGAGTTGGATTCTCTGTGTGGATACTCTGCACCATCATTTACCACAGTGAAATTTTGGGCAGCTAAATTTAAACGTGGCCGTAAGAGCGTTGGAGAAGATGAACGATCAGGACGTCCAAAAATTGCCAACTACCGACGAAAAAATCGAAAAAGCTCACCATCGACGACTATCGAATTAAAGTAAAAGAGATAGCAGAGGCTATGAGCATGTCAAAAGAACGTGTTTGTCACATATCAAATCAACATTTATTCTGGAGAAAGCTGTCCGCTCCTTTGGTGCCACGTTTGCTCAAGTTAGATCAACAACGTGTTCGATTGAACATTTCTGACGCTCTGTTAGCGCAGTTTAGCGCAATAAATTCGAGGTTTGGCGCCGATTAATTACTGTAGATGAGACTTGGATACATCCATTATACGCTCGAAACAAAAATACAGCCCAAACAGTGGACTGCAAAGGAGAAAGCGCTCCAAAAGAAGCAAAAACCTTTTTTTTTTGGCTGGAAAAGTGATGGCGACTGTTTTTTCGGGATAGTCATGGAGTTATTTTAATCGATTATCTTAAAAAAGCAAAAAACATTACAGGAGCATACTACGCATCATTAAGTGACAAGCGGAAGGCAGAATTTGCGGAGCAACGGACACATTTGGAGAAAAAGAAAATCCCTGTTTCATCAAGGCAACGCACCGTCTCTCACTTCAGCGTTTGCAATGGCGAAAATCCACGAATTACGGTTTGAACTGCTTGACCATTCGCCTTACTCACCAGAACTAGCCCCAAGCGACATCTCTTTCTTCCCTCATCTGAAAATTGCGCTCGAAGTACAGAGATTTTCGTCAATTGAAGAGGCAATCACCTCCTTAAACAATTATTTTGCAGACAAAATCGCCGAGTGCTATTTGGACCTGTTACAGAGATGGGAGTATTACTGGGAGAAGTGTGCATGGTTACAAGGAGACAATGATGAAAAAAATATGAAAAAATATCTTGTATCTTTATTAGGACGGAAACATTTCAGACCACCCTCGTAGACTCCATAATTTGTATAGCCCCTCACATTAATACTTCAAAAATAGGGGAGAATATGGTGCATATGTCCCCCATATACATAACATCGGCTAATTTTGAGTGTTCTATGGAAGCAATTTGTACTTTCTGCACTGCGTATGTAGGAGGTAGAAAAGGTATATCGATTTTACCTGAAATACACGTTTTGAGGTTCCCTGAAAGCAAAAGCGTTCTTTAAAAATGTTCGATGTCTTTGTATAATTAAAAATGAACAGTCTACATACTAAACTGGTGTTTAGTTTCAGCATGTACAAGTACCAAGGAAGTCATACAAAGATTTAAGAAAATTTGCATCCCTAAATTATCGTTCAGAATGAATATTTTAAAATTTTTTTAAAGACTAAGTATTTTAATTAAGAGTCTGCCTGAGATAAGAAGGCACAGATGTCTAGAAAGAGAAGGCAGTACTCAACCTCTCGCTCGCACACAGTATTGTGACAAAGCTTTCAGGGCCAAGGTTTAAACTAGAAATCTGCACACTTGAGGAAGCTGTGGTGGAAGAAAACTGACAATAAGGTCACGTTTTGACCAGAAGAAACATTCCTTTTCCATAGTAGTGAATGGGGAGCAATTCAGGTCATCCCTCCACTATTTCTCTCTTTTTCTCATAACTAAACTCAAACGGACTCTAAATAGCATATCTTCAAAGTACAAGGAAACATAAAAAAGGTGACGTTCGAATTGTGTAGTGGCAGCCATGAGGAGTTCACAGAAAATTATTAAAAAATTAAACACTCCATCAATTTTTCATAAATGGCAAGTTGAGATGTTTCCATTGGATTGTTAAAGTATTCCCTTTATTGTCACTCTATATTTTCATTACCCATGAAAAATATATTTTAAAATTTTCTCGCAATAGTCTACTCACTTCTCTTTCTTCTGGAGGACTTTTGCATGACCTGTAAGCCATAGGAGACAATTGCCTAGCAATAAGGTTACTATTACGTGTTTCAAATGGAAAGAGTTTTAGCCTGTTGCGAATCAGATGCGTTAGAGCCTTCACCGTTGCCACCTCTTTACCCCCACTCTTTTAATATTTCCCTCTCTCTCGCACACTTGCGAGTGTTCGTGGCACTAGACGCAAGGGAACGAAAACGGATTTTTTCAAAGTTTTGTTACAATGCAGTTGTTGAAATCCCAAGTGCAACATAAATATTCGTATATTCACAAATGATTTGAATATTTAGTTTAAAATTGATTATAGTTTATGAATTACTTATTTTTCTAATCCAATGAAAATACTAGCGGTGCATCCGTATAGCTGTGAATGTTACGTTAAGAGATAATTCCTCATTGTCTTTGTCTTCAACGTCTGAGTACTGAAAATTTATGATGTTAGGTTACAAAATCTCGTTACGTGCTATTTCTTTCCAAGAGTCATCTTCTTCTAGTTTATCTGATGTCTCACGCCTTTTCCCAGTCTTGTGTTCCTTAATTTCTTTGTGAATAAGTCGTTCAACTTCAGTCAGTTTAAAAATATTATTTCTGTTTCCAACATAATTTGAGCCCAATTGGGTTGTTCTAGCAGTAGTAAGGGTGGGGAGGTGAATCGCTTCTCATTGACCCAGCTGATATACTTTTTCATGGAAGAGTAACTGCATAATGCTGCTTTGAACTCTCTAGAGTAAATAGAGATTAGGAACCATTCATAAACAAAGATATAATAAGGCCAGACACGTACAGCCAGACTAGCAAGAAGTGTATCGTTTCCTCTCACCGAATTTAACAAACACCTTGGCTTATTCAAAGTACATATTTCTTTTACTACCTCATGTTAAATGTTCAGTTTCATTTCTGAGTAATTTCAAATATACGTTCACACATACATGCAAACCAATAATGATATTCATTACAGTGTTTACGTCGCAATACATTAAAATAAGACCTGAAGCTTTCCTGGCGACGAATACGGTCACTTTATTCTCGGGCAGCCAGCTAGGTGAAAAGATGATTAGATGTCAACGTTTCGAGAGTGTGCAACTCTCCCATCATCAGAATATTTATAAAATGTTATAACCGCAAATGAAATACTGGATATAACACAACTATAAACAAAGACAAAGGACTATCAAAATTCGCATTACTGAACAAAAGACTGTTTTCAATGTCGCAATACATTGTTATAATACAATGGTATATATTTACTTGTATTATTTATTATCCAATTTATTTATTATCCAATTTTTTATTCCTATTTTACCCAAAGGTATATTAGGAATATAGTTTACAAATTTATGAATATAATACGATTTACAAAAATATAACACAATTCAACGTCAAACTGACAAACAATAAACATCAAGATGAATCACTTAGCTTAAATAATATTTTGTTTAAGAAAGCCATGAAATATTGATAAGTTTTGTAATTAATCAGAATATGCGTAAGTGGTTTTGAGAAAGTGTAACCTAAAGATTGAAGCAATAGTTCAAGTTCGTATCTTTCAAAACAGAAAAACGGACAATCAAATAAAATGTTAAGGATATCTTGAAGATGATTTCCACAAATACAATCACCTGTGGATTTGATTTTGAATCGAAATAAGTAAGCTGAAAATTTGCCATGTCCAGTTAAGAATTGAGTGAGAACATAGTTAGGATTAACGAATTTACATTTATGTCTGTCAGAAACTGTTGGGAAATATAAATTCTTAGTCAAAGCACCACAATCACTTTTAACCAGTATTCATTCCAGTCGTTGATGATAATCTCCTTTAATGTTTGCCTCACATAAGAAATGGGGGATAGAGTGTATGTCTCTGGAAGATCTGAAGTCGCAGCTCTCTTTGCTAGCTCATCTGCACGTTCATTTCCGGCAATCCCTACGTGTCCTCTTACCCATTTAATACACAAATGAGAACTATATAATAATTGACTTTTTATTTCAGCTGCAAAAGGACTGCTGTTCTAGGTATCTTTAAAAGCTGCAATTACTGTTAGTGAGTCACTGTAAAGGCGAGCGGTACATTGTATGACAACACCGCAGGACTCCGATTGGTTGCTCACCTAGTAGCGCTCAAGGACAAACACATAACACGTGCTAAAGCTGACAATAGCCCTTTACATATAGAACATATAACATCACTCGATATGACTACAGAAATTAAAGGGGGCTACATAGGTGAAAATTAAAAGTAAAACTGGTTAGAAATTCGTTAAACTCGTATATTTTAAAAAATATAATTTAATTTTTATTTAGGGTTTTATTACAACCTGCAAGATGAGAAAGCCATGAAACTCTACTTCTAGTGAGGCTGGGTGGAATGCGACAGAAATTAATACATTTTCAAACATATTATAAAGATACAAAGACCTTTGTTGATATTTGTGTTATATCCAGTTATACATTTTGTGGTTATAACATTTCTTAAAATAACCTGATGATGGGATAAAGGTACATTTTGAGAGCTGAATGGATGCCAACCACTGGATGCGAACAATATTCAATATCGCCAATACTATTTTGTTTTGGTAGCTGTGTTACATACTGAATAATATAAAAATAACCTTTATTTAGCTCAAAATTTAATATTTTGATTGTATCATTTCCATAATATTATTAGCCCATTTTATACCTAATTTGAGCTCATTGTGGGAGCGATGTGCACTCCCGAAATGTCGATTTCTAGTCATATTTTCACCCTGGCTTGTTTCGCGAGAAGGTCTTGAAGATATTCGTCGCCAGGAAAGCTTCAGGTCTTAACAATAGAGACGTTTTGGTAACAAAAAGGTGAGAAGAGGCGTAATGGAAGTCCATTCTTAATTTAGGACACTCTCCCACGCAGTGCTACAGAAGTGATGTGATATCTGAAAGCTCCCGCCCACAGAACCTGCAAAATGGAGAAAGACTAATTTTGCAAGAGCGTTTCATACTTGTGAGTCCCTCGGGTACCTTTATCTGTTCGTTCCTTGTAACTAAATATTTTAAGTAATAAACGTTACGTTCAGAAAACAGGATACTCTTATCTTTCGGGCTCCGCTTGACCCACGCAAAGTTGTTTTCTCTGACCCCTTTGCTGTTACGTGCACATTTCGTATCAACAGATATATCTTCTGGAAGTCTAACGTTTCTAAATTAATTAAGAGGAACGAATCTGTCTTCCTTTGAGGTTCATGTCTTTATATCTTGCACGTTAGCACTCTGTGAGTAGCATGTTTGAAATCAGATCCGCAGACTTTAGAGTATCGTAGAGAATGAAGTACATACCTTAAGTAAAAAGCTTCGTTCTCTAATATAACTACTTTACTGAGGACACTGATACCCGAATGACTTACAGCAATCTTGATACTTTTATAAAGAAATGGAAGTAAGTAACTGATATAAACAACCTTTTTAAGTTAAAGTTTTGAGAAAGCTTTGGACACGATAAACAGGGGGGGGGGGCTTTAAAATGGAAATTAAGAAGAAAAGGGGTGAGCGAGAAGTTTATAAATGAAAGTGATCAAATTTATAATGGGATGAAATTCAGAATAAGATGTGGGCTGAATGTACTATTGGAAGAGGTCGAACAGAAGTTAGGCTTGAGACACGGGTGCAAATTGAGTCCTATTCTATTCAATTTATGTATACATGACAATAGGGAGGGTTAAGGAAAGCAATGCCCATTGCCCAGTAATAATGAACAAAGAGATTCCTGGTTTGTTGTATGCGGGTGATTTAATGGTAGGAGCAATTTCTGTAATAGGTCTACAAATATCAATTGAGGCAATTCATATGTTTTGCGCTGACTGGGGATTAAGAATAAACAGCAAAAATAATAAAATAATGGTATTTAAAAGAGGATCGATATTGAGGAAAAGAGAGGAGTGGTACATAGGAGATCAAAAGGTAGAAGTGGTAAAGGAGTATGGCTATTTAGATGTAAGGATGTGTAGCAATGGCTGGTGGGTCGCACAAGCTAGAAAAGTGATAGCTAACGGCAGGGAGGCAATGACAGGGGTTAGAATATGTAAACATAAACTGGAGATGTCAGTTAGATGGTTAGAAAAAATGTATGAAACCAGAACAATGTATGCAGTGGAAGTATGGGGCATATCAGAGATAGGAACACAATTAGACCAGATGTATGGATTGTTTTGTAAAGAACTACTAGGGCTGCCATAATCGACACCAAGAGAAGTGGCATTAATAGAGTTGGGTAATGCAAAAAGGAGGGGAATAATGATAGAGAGAATATTGAAATTCTGGTATAAGTTATTAAAGCGTAGAAAGAGGAATTATTGAATCTGTGCATGCAGCAACAGAAAAGCATTAATAACACATAGTTGCTGGTCGGAATTTGAAAGAATTGTATCGAAGCTAGGCATGGGAGATTTATGGATAGTAGTGGAGTTAAATCATTGTGGTTTTTGGAAGGAAGTTGTGTGTGTAGTGTTTAACGCCCGCTTTTACTACATACGGCACCGCAGGCGGTGACACTGATGATACATGAGATGAAGATGGAGCACTGGTGGAATGACATGGAGGGGGAAACCGGAGGTCCCGGAGAAAACCCGCTCCAACGCCGTGTTGTCCATCACAAATCTCACTTTGCGGTCACCTGGGATCGAACCCGGGCCGCCTTGGTGAGAGCCAAGCGGTCTAACCACTGAGCCACGGCGTGGCCTGGAAGGAAGTTGTGAACCAGAGTACAAGACATACAGTTTGTCCAATTTCTTAACAAACTTATTTCAAAGAAATGACCCTTTGCCTAGCCATTCCACTCCACACCCTCTGGTACACAGCAATTACAGAGTACAATAACACTAAGTATTTTGTGGGTTTCTTGGGCAGGATTGCGCTGTTGCAAAATATACTATTTGTACATCAGTTCTGTGTTGCTAGTAACCTAAATAAGATGTTTATCTTTAGACCGTGGCTAAATAGTGAGAGTGTTAATAACGAGAACGAGGAAATTAACGAAGGTAGTGAGAATGGTGAAATTAACGACACTAATACGAACCGCGACTTAATAAATTGTGAAGTTAACGAAGCTGATGATAATCTCTTAACACAATCGTCAGCTAGGGCTCCAACCAAGAAAAGAGACGTTATAGGGAGAGGAAGCAAGATCAAGAAACAGAGCGCAAATATTTTAGTGAATTTTAGAAACTTTCTAAAAACTGTAATTGAAAATTAGGGGGGAGGTCCTACCGTCGAAAAATTTCAATAAATTAACTGCCGATGCGGCTGGTGTAGGAATAATAACGGTCAGAAAAATTGCATCAATTTACATCTGTAGTTACAGCACTCCAAATAAAAAGAAATTAAATAAAACTAGGTTTTGTTTTAACAAGATGGACTACTTCAATCGTGATTTATTGCGTAAGACAGTGTACGACTGTTACGCGAAAGGTGAAGCTCCCACTTTTCGCCAATTATGCATAAGATGGTTGGAAGTGATTCTGTGTTCCCGTATAGCAAAAGTACAGTGCATATTCTTTTATTATCTATGAGACCGCCGCCGACATTTCTACCTAAAAGAGGCCACCATGAAATGTGTGAAATGATAATGGAGATGAAATGGAGGTAGAGGAAATTCGGGGGATGTAATCTGCATATCCTGCGTTCGTCTGGCGACTCGAGGAAACCTTCGGAAACATCCATGGGTTAGGTACTGTATGCCCTTGACAAGAAAGCTAGATGGGGCTGAAGGACAGAGGAGCTTGAACTGTTTATCTGCTCCGGTAACGGATCTGTTTACTTAGAAACGAGTGTGTGAGAGTGTATATGAGTCACCCATGCTGCGAGATGTAATATTTGTTGTCGTAAGTGCAGTGATAGGTATTATGCATGGGTGAGTTAGGTGAAATGAAATACGGCACCGCAGGCGGTGACACTGATGATACATGAGATGAAGATGGAGCACCGGTGGAATGAGATGGCGGGGGAAACAGGAGGTCCCGGAGAAAACCCGCCCCAACGCCGTGTTGTCCACCACAAATATCACTTTGCGGTCGCCTGGGATCGAACCCGGGCCGCCTTGGTGAGAGCCAAGCGGTCTAACCACTGAGCCACGGCGTGGCCTTTGAGTTAGGTGACAACACTTGTGTAGTTTAAACGAGCTTTCCATCCCATCGCACTCGGAAGGCGAGCATAAGCACCGTTGGCATAGCAAAAGTGATTACGCTACATTCCTCTAGCTTGCCTTCTTGTCGTGGGTCTACAGTAGGTTTGCCACGGGAATCGAACCTAGATCGAAAGTGGCCTAGCCATTCCGCTTGGTAAATCTTCGTTTAGCAGGACTTAAATTACAAGGTTTTATATTTAATCACTTTTGGTTTTGGGTTACAGTGTTAAAAAATTAAATTACTTCTTATTGAATGAATTGAATGAATGAACGAATGAATGAATTATTATTTATGGTGCATATTCCAAAATTTTACAATTTACAACTTTAAGCTATATTTATCTGTCTTTACCTTGTTGCTACCTTGGCTTGTATGACACACTGGTCTTCTGCTCTGCCAGGTAGCTCTTAACCTCCATACTTCCTTGTTACTTCATTAGCCCCTTTCTTCCCCCTCAGCTTCCTTTCATATGTTCTTTACATTTCTTGTCCATTTTTCTTTTTTTTTCTGTTAGAACTCACCAATACTTCTTGCCTTATTATCCTCCTTTCCCGTTGACATTTTTATAGCTACTATCCTCTTCTCTTCTTTCTCCCATTTTTCCTCCCAAACCTTTTTTCTCCACATTGCAACCTCCTCGAATTCAGTTACATAGTGTTCTATATTTTATTTGCCACTACATAATTCACAAATTCCCTTTTCCCTACCTCTTATCCCTCTTAGAAATATTGTTCCTGTTCTCATCCAAGCTAGCCCTTCTCTCTCTTGCCTATTGCAGAAATCTATATATGCTTCTTGTCCGCAGTTTCTTTTTATTTGTTTGTCAAACTGTAATGATTTCATATTTTCTAGACTTCCACATATTTCCTGCCTTTATATATCTTCTATTCTGTATTTTACCAATTTACCCACATCGCTTATATTGTTTTCCTCTGATCTCCATGTATCTCCCCTTTCTATTTTTTTCCATAATTGCTCCTATCTCTGCTCACCATCTATTTGAGTTTTCTAATCCTTTTTGCTGTCTCATGCATAATTTCATAATTTCCCTTCTTCTTTGGCCAAACACATATACCAAAATGTTATTATTCTTTCCATTATTATTCCATTTCTTCTTGTCTTTCCTAATTCTACTAAAGCTACTTCCCTAGGTGCTAATCTTGTTAAGCCTAGAAGCTCTTTACAAAACCTTCTGTAGTTTTGGTCCACCGTTTTGTTTACCTCTGTGGCCCCCCCCCCCGCCAGATCTCCACTGCACACAACATTTTGAATTCCACCAGTGTTTCATACATTCTAACCACTTGGTTGTCATTTCTAGCTTATATTTGCATATTCTTATATCATTCATTGCCGCCTTTCCTTTTGCTTCTATTTTTCTCCTGTGTGCTCCTCACTTTCCATTGTTATTCAACCTAATTCCTAAGTATTCAGATTCATTACATAAACATAGGTACATTTCCCATGAAATCTGGATATCCAAATTTTTGGGTGCAATGCAATGCTTCCCCAGCTTAGTGTACGTAATGTAGATAGAAAAAGAATGGTCTATAAGAATGGACTCCATTTTTGTACCTAAATTTGCGTTGCTCACACATGGGAGTCAAAGGAGTTACAGCTATGGAGGGGAAGAGAGTGCAATAGAAGAAGAGGGGGAGAAAATGAGACAGCGAATAACACATATGAGAGAACAATAGAGGAGAGTGGAAAAGTGAGAGGGAAGAGAGAGAGAGAGAGAGAGAGAGAGAGAGAGAGAGAGAGAGAGAGAGAGAGAGAGAGAGAGAGACAGAGAGAGAGAGAGAGACAGAAGAATATATGCATCAAATACAACACTGCGAACTAGGGCACCTTGAAGGAATTCTTTTAATTCCTTTTAATTTCGGATTTGAGGCTTCATTTAGTAGTACGCAGTGTCACCTCAGCATAAACTCTATCATAATAAACAAGATAAACAGTGAGGACTTGATTGTGTATGTTAATTAAGAAACTTTCATTAAGAATTCGAGTTCTTGCTGGAAGCACATAAAAGTTTTATGAAAGAACACTAATTACCGCTGACCCTCATTAAAAATGAAAGCAGTACACAGAAAAACGGGGAACATCGTTATATCCTGTTCGTTAGTAGATTAAATATTAAAAATATTATACACAAAGGACCTGCTGTCTTAGCATAATGAAAATTACAAGATGCACGGTTCGTGTTAAGTGTTTTTGAAAGTATTAAAATGATATACATGGAAGAAAAAAAGATAATTTACTATAGCTATTTTTATTAGTGTTTAATTATCGGTATTGCTGTACACGGCACCACAGTGATGAGCTGCCCTCCCCAGTAGCGTAGGTGGCAGCATGTCTGCTTCCCATTCAAGTGGTCCCGAGTTCGAATCTCGGCCAGGGTGAGTTATCTGAATGGGGTGTGCTCTTGGGTTCTCCCTAATCCTGAAAGATGAATATCGGGCAACTCTAAGCTCTATGGGCTTAGTTGAGCATATTTTCACCCATTTCTTTTCATAGTTAGAAATGACAATGCTGGAGGACCTTAATAATGTTGTCCTGATAATGTTGTCACACTACTGACTTGTATTGTAAGTAGTCATGTGACTATGGTGGTACGTGTGACGTCACTCCCCCACTCCTGCGACTGTCCGGAACAACGGCCCGGTGAGTGGCCCTCTCTCTTGTGATCTAGGACTCCATTAGAGCAGGATTATGATTAGGATTTCATTACGGAGGGGACTCGGTAGGTAGGCCACCATGCTGGGCCCATTGTGTCTATGCCCCCCTGGGAAGAAGGATGAGGCGATGGAGAAAGAGAGCGGCAGTCCCAAGGAGCCACGGCAGTACAGAGGGCACCGTCCCTACAGTTTACTTGAATAGACACTTCCCCTACAGGCCAGGACCACGGACACGCTCCCTTACTGCAGGATGGCAACGAGCCGAGCAGCCGAGCCCTAATGGTTCCAGGCAGGCGATCCGAGCCCCAAGGTTCCGTGGCTTATGGTCCCGAAATGGTCCCAGCAGAGGATCAGAGACTGGCAACCAACCTACCTGAGGAAGTAGTTTTCCTCAGAGCATCTCGTCCTGTCATGTACCGCCGAGACTCCCGCCGACACCTCTACCCTGAAAGAGACCACCAGATGAGAGATGATGTGAAATGATAATGCAGATGAAATGGATGGACAGGAATGTAATTAACCTACCCAGCATTCGCCTAGGTCCCGGGAAAACCCATAGGTCAGGTAGGTCGGCCACGGGAATCGAAACCGGGCCTCCAGGTTGCGGGCCACAGAAGTAACCGCCTGAGCCATCACGCTCGGTCCACTAGAGTAGGACGTACTGTACCATCGTCTTATGTTAATGACCTCAGAGCCCACATTTGTACTTATTTAGCCTAGTGAATTTCATTATAAAGGTTATTTCAGTTTTAGTTAGTACTACCCAACCGTCATAGAACATGGATTAGTATAAATCACAACCTCTCCAGAAAGCACGAGTCCTCTCGTGTAGGATCTGGCTACGTGGCATCTTTATCCGCTAACATCCATGGCCAGGTCTTAACAATATATACAATGAAATGAAATTTTGCAAGATACACTATGCCATGGTTAGTAGGGGCACTTTGCACTTCGACCAATGAACACTTTTGTACCTATGTCACCAGTGAGGTGCACTCCGATCGGGAGGAGTGAGGAGAGAGAATACGAACAGTGGCCGGATAAAGGATAACAGAGGATAGGTTCACTAACGGCTACAAATTTAAGGTTTGTGCAACCAATTCCCTCTCCCTTCCGAGCTTACACATCTGCTGGCGTACGCGGGACTCGGCGACTTCTCCGATCCGGAAGAAGGGATTTGCAGAGAGTAATGCACGTTTCATGTCCTGCACCGTGGCGTGGTGGGCATTGTCCCTCCAACGGAACGCGCCTAGGTTCGATGAGGAGTTACAATTGGTAGCGAAACCTGGTCAAGAAAGTCAAGCTTTCCAGCTGGGGGTGCCAAGATGCTGACCACATATCCTTCCCGTATCGGTTGATCGCATACCTTTGCCTTGCGTATGTGTGCGTAAGGCTGGCAGTCCGGTTTGAAGGCTCTGGCCCTCTCTGATGCGTCTGTTACGTCATGGGTTTTGAATGCATCTGGCATGCAATGTCTCCCTTGGAACTTAGAAGGAAGCTACCACTGCATTCACACCACTACACACCTCACAACTTTATGATATAACGCCTGCTGTATATAAGTGATGTGCATAAAAAATCTGTGTCCAAAACTGAAGCCTGGAAACTGCCGCATGCGGCCATTGTAGTAGATACTGGGCATCCTTCGTCAACTCTTGAGTTGAAGTGGGGGACGGAGCTCCTTACGTATGCCATGTCATACGTACTCTGGGCACATTTTCGGATACTTACAGTAACCGATTTTTGGCACAGGCCCCACATAGACCAGAGATAATGCTATCAAACTCTCACGCACGTAAAGGATGAGCATAGTGATAATTTCTTTGTTAGAACCAAAACAGCCAACCAAGATGATAGCGATTCAAATATTGCACATTTAAGATATTTATATTAAAGTGCATATACATATTAGTTTTCTCAGAATAACCTATGACTCTCTCTTCATTCCGAAGAAATTAGAGGTTAACTATTAGTTATAGAGGAACGTCTACTATTTGATATATCGGATTTTTTTTAAAGAATTTTCTGTTACCAGCCATTTTAGAGATATTTCGTTATTTCATTTTATTTTTACGAATGGCGTGCCTATTAAGTTGTTAAACGCAAAGCGAAGCGCTCTTGAACTTATTCTCTCCGTACCAATTTATGATAAAACTCCTCAGGCAAACGTCTATTACAAATAAATTTAAGTAGATAACGGCCGTGCCATGGCTGAGTGGTTAGATCGCTTGGCTCTCACCTAGGTAGCCTGGGTTCGATCCCAGGCGACCGCAAAGTGGGATTTGTGGTGGATAACATGGCGCTGGAATGGGTTTCCTTCGGGTCCTCCGGTTTCCCCCACCATCATTCCACCAATTGCTCCATCATTCATTCATCTCAGGCGTTGGGCCGACCCCTCAACCCTGATTTCATCTCTCACGTCAAATGCTTCGGCTCCCTCGCTCTGAGCGAACCCAAGCGCTTTCTACCGTAAGAATTAACGAGAAAAGGAGAAAAAGTAGATAACAATCAAGTTGTAGCAAGAGAGGCTTATAAAAAGCAATATAAAATGAAAAGAAAACTTAGAGAAATTAACGTGAAGGTAATCTCTATGTGTAATATTACATATTTTAGCTCATCAATAAAATATTTTTCTTTGTGCTTTGTCTAAGTTATGATAAGCAAACATCAGAAATTGTAACTGAAGGGGCTGGTTCAGGTGGTACACATAAGATTCACGTTCGGTAGGTTGTGGGGTAAACCGAAGCGGCCAACCTTACGACGCTGGATACTAAGCGAATGCTAAGACGGTTATTAGTATGCCCCGAATTTCCCCTCTTTCCATTTCGCTTTACTTTCGTCCTGGTTGGCTGTTTTAGGCCTGTATGTGTCTACTTCAGAGGAAGACATCTTTGAGAGTTGTGAAGTTGTGACGTATTTCAGTCGGGAGCG
This sequence comes from Mantis religiosa, assembly GCA_030765055.1. Classification (NCBI taxonomy): domain Eukaryota; kingdom Metazoa; phylum Arthropoda; class Insecta; order Mantodea; family Mantidae; genus Mantis; species Mantis religiosa. The sequence continues at coordinate 205,189,710 of CM060951.1, read as the reverse complement.
AGGCCTGCACTGCGTGTGACGTCAGGCAAGAGGCGTGTACTACCAAGTTGCCTATATAAATGACGCTGTGAGTACGGAAACTGAGGATTAAGTCAGGTGTAGCGCACTCAATGACAACAATGTAGCTGCCACATACCAAATGGAACTGTTAAATTTACAATGTGACGATTTACTGAAAGACAAATATACACACAAGAAAGACTTGGCTGATTTTTACAAGAATATCCCCCAAATCAGATTTCCGAGGTTGTATTCACTTGCCGCATGGACATTGTGTATGTTGGCTCGACATGTGTGCGAACAATTTTTCTGCTATGAAATTAGCTAAGCCCAAGCCCCGACGTACCTTGTCGGATCACAACCTAACACGCAGTCTTCGATTACAAATTTCCCAGACATTACCTCCTCATATTGATAAACTGGTTAAAGAAAAAGGAAACAGAAAGCGTCGGAAACTGTCCACCGAATTTTGTTCTGAATGGGTCTCCTCTAATTTGCAGAGAACATTACTTTGTTTTATTTTATTTACTTTATAACATGATTGTCCTTCAGATAAACTACGAGTTTGAAGTTTTATGTATTTTCTCATAGCACAGAGTTAAAATGTAATTGTTTATAAACTGTGACCAATTGTGTAATTAAAGTAGTCAGCATGAAATTTACAACACCCAAGATGTAAGTTGTACATATTATTAATACCCGATACGTTTCCTGTCTTTCCTACCCGCACACATCAACTATTACTTCCCATTCGACACAGGTTATCAGCGCGGTGACGTCACACGCTAACCTACCTTCGTTCGGGAGTATATTTTGCGGTGAGAGCAGGCAGAGTTTATGTCACACGGCTACTACTTGTCTTCCCTTGGTCTACGTTCTAGGCGTTGTATGGTTAGAACAAAGGATGCTCTCTAAAAAATATCGTTCACCTTCAGTTCAGGGGCATCTGCGAATCCCAAGCCCCTCCCTCGAGTGTATCTCATAGGATACTTGCAGAACATTCAAAAATGTATTTTGTTAGATTTAAAAATATTTTATTTTAATTAAAATTGTGTCTGTCAGTTATTAAATAATAAAAAAGAACGGAACAAGTTCTACTTGAAGTACTCTGGCTTGGATATTTTTTAAATACTCGTGCCGCATTCCTAAATAACTTTTTATTTTTGAATCATTTAGTTTCAGATGAACAAATACACAAAACTCTTTATAAAAATGCCTTTTTTGTTATTTAGGAATATTTAGATGCAATGTGCTCTACCTACTCTAGCATGTACTAGACAAAGTGTAAATTAAATCATTTTAATACTTTAGAAATACATATAGAGTCAGATATTAACCCGGATGACAAATATTGCAAACGTCTAATCAGGTCCTTTGTACACCATTTGTTTTTCTTGTTAATTAATTGAAATATTATATTGAAAATATTTGGTACTTACCTCCTCTTTCTCCCCAAGGGAGTCGCCGTTCTCGACCCGGAACCTCCTGCCGTTGAGCTCATGTCCGTCAGCTTCCACCTGAGGTAACTGAAACAAAAACGTGTGAAATATAGTGTTAGGATAGAAGGTTTTTATTAATGACAAAAATGGACTCATACAAGTTGCATACAACTCTTGCCATACTACTAAAATTAAAATCTTGTTAAGTACATTGAGATATTTATTCAGAATCTAACTTGGAAGATGGCAATATTATTAAAGAATGTTTTCATATTCAAAAGATAAGTAACTGGGGTGGATCTTGGGCGCATAAAATAAATGACGTGTTGAAGCAGATAGGTATGAGTCATTCCTGGATAAATGCAGAGTATGGGTGTAGAGGCGTCTGGAAAGTAGTTAAGTTAAGATTAAAAGATATTGTCAGACAAGACATCTTTGCCAATAAGTGACAAAAGCTCACTGAGATTATATAGAGAAATAAAAACAACCTGGGGGAGGGAAGGATATATAGATATATGAAGTAAGTTAGGGCGAGAAGGTTTTGCTTGGGCGAGAACAGGAGTGAGAAACTTTAAAGGTATAGGTCAAGAGAGGGAGCTAGATAAACGTCCATTGTGTGGAGAAGAGAATACAGATTTCCATTGTATAGTATATTATAGTCAAACAAAGATATGGAGAGCGCAGGCTTGGCTACGTAAACGGAACAATTTGGGGGATGAAGTAGTAATTAGAAAAATTGTCAGTAAAAGGGGAAAACAACAGGACAAATATAGGGAATTATTTAGGGAAAGTTAAAGAGAAATTGCTAATAACAATTAAGAGAAAGATGTAGATTAGTATAGGTGAAATGGCAAAATGTGTAAAACGGAGTAGAGGGTCTCAAATACACAAAAACCTAGGGTTAGGTGTATGGGAACCGAATTATTATTCAATGGCAAGACAAATGGTACGATTTTCAGGATTTAGGAATATATTGCATTTTCCAGTATGGATTTTATAATTGTAACCATGGATTTTTATTTCTATTTGATGCCGTAAAGGAAGAGATGAGAAATAAATTACAGAAATTACAACTCTAGCACTAGGCATAAGTTGTTTAAAGACCATGATACCTAAGTTTGTTCTCTATGTTCCTTACAGACTTCTTGTACATACAGGATAAAAAATATGAACACAGGGTCGTAAACTGTTATCTTCCATACCAGAACTCCTTTTCTGCAAGTACGCTTACACGGCGAGATGTGTAGCACGTAGCTGTCATGTGGCCAAAACTTCACAACAGAACAGTGGTTTAATTGTACAGTAGTAAACAATTGCATTTAAAGTTGCTTAAATTGGAAGGAGGCGATGCATTTCACCGTTGTTGTCACTGTAATACAGTACAGTGCGTAATCCGCTTGTTACGCACCGGTACTCAATTTATACACGGTGGAGTTCCGCCTCATTTCCATCGATTTCTGAATAGCATGTTGGTAGTTGGATAGGAAGAGATGGACCAATTTTGTGGCCTCCCCGTGCGTCTGAAACACTCATTAGACTTTTTAATGGCGACATTTGAAATCTGTTTATGCAACTCCAGTTACAGATGTAGAGACTCTTCATGCTCGTATTGTGGAACAATTTGCCATTTTGAACAAGTGCTGTGATGTCCTGTTTTACAACGTTTGATACCGAAATTAAAGGATTGCAATGAGTAAAGAATCGTAATGGATTTCAAAGGAATCTTGTATCTTTGTGAAACGCGTGCACGGTCAGTTGAGTTAAATAGTTTTAACAAAAGGAACGGAAGAAAGCGGATTCTTAGCAGAAATTCTCAGTGGGTAGCACTTGACTCCGTTTCAATAGGTATTGTTCGAACCCTTAATAATGACATGACCGATACTAATAATCACAATGGACAAAAGAGTCACAAAAGCAGTTTTGGTGGAATAAAGAGGGCTTCCAGAGGTGAAAGTGACACACACGCAGCTGTGCCCAGTGAGCGCACACAATCCGCGACTGGAGGCCGATTAAGACGGTCATCTGCTTCTGTCTTGAGCGAAGGCAGACGAGAAGCGATGAGAAAAGATACCTGTCGGTTCATACGTAACAAATTAGGTATTATCGAGTAATAAGCGTTCCACATACAGTAACTCTAAATAGTGCTATTGGTAACTCTTGGTTGGCAACTTCGAGTTTGATGTGATGATAAAAGGAAGCAGTCATTAAACCAGTTTGAAACTTGCATTCCAGTGTCATTAGAACCATCCTTATACATACCCACGCATACCCTGAGGATAAAGTGCTCTACTCGGCTCTACCCTACGCCACCATCACTTTCTGCATCACGGTTCTATCATTGAGTGTTGTTCTATGGAGTTCAGCCATAGGAAAATTCTCTAATATGAAAGTAAACAATTTCTAGACCATGCTGATGTAAAATTATTTTATCTTCTATCCAAAGGAAACGTTCATCCAAATTTGACATAACTTATTACTACATCCTGTGTATATAAACAATATAAATAAGCAATAAAATAGTAAAAGTTAAAGTTCCTGCTTTGCCATCCATTTAAAATACATCCTTTGCTTAAAAATGTATCTAAAATGCATTAAAGGTAAGCGATTCCATGAAAGGGACCCTTAAATTTTAAAATAGTACTTAGCTTACGAGTAGAGGAACAACCTTTTGTTTGCCAATTTATTGAAATGGCAATACAAATAGAGAGGCTGTATACCACTATAGCTCTCTCTCTAATTATTCCCAAAGGAACCAGAAAACAAATGACTGGCTTAAAGCCAGACAGATCGAAATTCGATACACAATACTGCCAGCCTTTATCAATGAAGGAGCATGAGTAAGCTTACAAACAGAACAGTTGCGCACACTATGCAATGCTGTTTCAATCAGAAGGTAGTTTCCTTAAATTTGCATCGTTTATCTGACAAACTCAGTCAATATAGGCAGAGCTGACCGATTTAAAAACTTAATCACAAAAATGTATGCAGAAAAGTTCTGATAAACTTCATTCACCTTAGATTCAGTATCTACTACTGTTTGGTGGATAAGCACTAAAAAGATAAGCCTGCAATTAAACTTACTAAAAATTTCTTATTAAATAAACTTGTCTTCAAACTCACAGCTAAAAATATTAGATGCTCTTATTTTTTAATGTTACATGATTTACCACTGATATCACCAAATGCAGGCAGTGTTTTCACTAATTGTTGAATGACCCATATATATGACCAGGAGGGTGGTCTGAAAAGTTTCCGATCTCAACATGAAGATGCCAGCACTCGTAAATAAAAACTAGTGAATTTCGTTGTACATCTGTTGACAGTTACTCACCAAAGTTTCAGCCATTTTGGACGCTCAGTTGTAATGTAACATTCGTTTAAGTTAGTTGAGTGAGTGTTTTTATGCAAATGGAAAAAATCGAGTATCGAGCTGTTATTAAATACTTGTTTTTGAAAGGAAATACGCCTAACAAATCAAATATGAGTTGGATTCTGTGTATGGGGAACCTGTATCATCATTTACCACAGTGAAATTTTGGACAGTTGAATTTAAACGTAGCCGTAAGAGTTTGGGAGACGATGAACGTTCGGGAGGTCCAAAAACTGCAATTACCGACGAAAACATCGCCAAAGTTCACCAAATGGTGCTAGATGCCCGCCGAATTAAAGTAAAAGAGATAGCAGAGGCTATGAACATGTCAAAATAACGTGTTTGTCACATGTTAAATCAACATTTAGACGCGAGGAAGCAGTCCGCGCGTTAGGTGCCGCGTTTGCTCGCGTTTGACCAAAAACGTGTTAGTATGAACATTTTCGACGCTCTGTTGGTGCAGTTTAGGCGCAATAACTCCGAGTTTTGGCGCCGATTAATTACTATAAATGAAACCTGGATACACCATTATACGCCCGAAAGAAAAATACAGTCCAAACAGTGGACTGCAAAGGGGGAACCAGCTCCAAAAGAGCAAAACGTTTTTTTTCGGTTGCGAAAGTGATGATTGTTTTTTTGGGACAGTCATGGATTTACTTTAATAGATTATCTTGAAAAAGGAAAAACTATTACAGGAGCATACTACACATCATTACTTGAAAAGCTGAAGGCAGAACTAGCGAAAAAACGGCTATATTTGCAGGAACAGAAAATCCTGTTTCACCGAGACAACGCACCGTCTCACCCTTCAGCGGTTGCAATGACAAAACTCCACGAATTATGGTCTGAACTACTTGACTACCCCCTTACTTACCAGAACTAGCCCCAAGCAACTTCTTTTTGTTCCCTCATCTGAAAATTGCGCTCGGAGGACAGAGATTTTCGTCAAATGAAGAGGCAATCATCTTTGCGAACAATTATTTTGCAGAGAAAAACGCTGAGTACTATTTGGTTGGGTTCCATTGATGGTAGCGTTACTGGGAGAAGTGTGTAGAATTACAAGGAGACTATGACAAAAAAAGAGTTCTGAAAAAAGTCGTGTATCTTTATTAGGTCGACAACTTTTAACTTTTCAGACCACCCATATATATATACACACATATATACATATATATATACTATATATACTAGATGTTTATGTTCAGAAATTAAAAGGATGTGGCATGGAAATTTTCAAGAAAATAACTCTCTTAGATTGCCCTTTATTTTCTCAGAAATAGCTCTAACCTCTTGTGTAAAGTTCTACAAGATTAAGATATTTTCATAACAAATGAAATTAATATAATGAATTCTCTGGGATGTTCTACGATCTCCATTTCATTTTGGATGTATTTTAAACACCCAGTAAGCTTTAAGAGGTAGACAAAGCATCACTCTACAAAACTGTACATCTTGCTAAATATATAGCTTATATATAATACAATACTTTTGTGGAATCAACTGTTTTCGAGATATTCCATGCAATTGTTCTGAAATTTCGTATATTTACGTTATCTATTTAAGATGTCTCAAAGGGAAATGCAATGAGACGGAAATTTAAAAGGTATGTCATAGCGACCAGCTCTTTAAAGATCTGGTCCTTAATCTAAAATCTAATGTAATGTGATTTTGTTGTGTATTAAGCATTGTAAAATTTAGAGAACAAAATAGACGCTGCACTATTCTTTTTCAATAGCAGATGAATCAGCTGGCCCTATTTATTCTTATCTATACTATGTCCAACGATAGAATAAGGTAATGCAAACAAAACACCGGTTTGTATCACTCCGCGTCCACGTGCGTTCGGAATGACAGTACAGATGTATCTTTTTATCTTGAAAAGTGCAGAGCGATGCGCAGTGGTATCTGGACGAGTCCACCTCAGAACGTTGCAACTGGAGGGGAGGCAGGTCAGTTGCGTACCAGTTGCGAGCAACTAAACACGTGCAGAGCTACTCGGTAACACTACAGCTTGTTTCAAAATGTGCTTGTCTCCTGGTTCCAAGAGGACATTTATAAATGACGCCTCCTAGCAGCACACTAGGAAATAAAGTGCTACATTTAAAATCACGAGAATTAATAACCAATATCCATAGATTTATAAAAAAGGATCAATGGTCTGGGTCAGCTATAAAACCTGGGGAAGGGTATCTGAGGCAACAGTTGTGTCTGAAAGCAGTTTAGGAGAGTTATTAAAGAAAAAAAAAAGCCATTGGTGCTAGTGCAACAACGTCCTTCTCTATGCCCAGTAAACAAATATTTAGAACATGCACAAAATCTAATTTGGATGTTTTAATTCAGAAGTAGTTAGGTGAACTATAAATAATTTTTAAAGCAGAAAAACAAAGACCAACTTTGAAGAAAGTGCTTATGAAGCTAAAAATTCTACTGACTTCCAAGGCAGTGTCTGAACATTAAGAAGAGTTCTTTTGAAGCTAGGATTATTTGAATAAAAACACTAAGCGTGACAGACAAATTTTAATCGAACATCGCACCATACGTGCAAAAAGGCTTAAGTATTTACGAAATATTCGGAGATATCGAAGTGAAGTTTATATAGTTTATATGGATGAAACTTATATAAATACAGCACATACTGGGCCATATGCCTGGAGTGAAATACGTTACAGGGACTCTGCAGCGACATTGAAAGGCCGACAGTTGTTTGTCATGCCTACTGAAGGAGAACAGGGTTTTGTTCCAAATGTCTATGTACTATTTAAGATCCAACAAAAGCGTGGAGGGTACTACCATAGTAAGAATTTCAACTCAGTTTATAAGAGCTGCAAAACTGGCTTTGAGAATGAAATTTGTTTTTAGACACCTTATGCACCGCCCTCCGCTCTCGTAATCTTATATATGTGACGCATTGTGGCGATATGTGCACTATCCCCAACACAGTTACTACTCATCCATACCGCGCAGGATTCCTGTCAAGATAAAATAATACATCTGTACTGTTACCGCTTTCGCTAAGTATAATATTAATATGTACTAATAATATGAATATGATTTTCAACACAAAAAACACGTATTTATTCAAGCCAACTGCTTAATTGCTTCGTTAAGTAAAATATTAATATAAATTTTCGACATCAAAAGCACATTTTTAGAGCTAAGTATCACGCAGCACGCTATTAATATCCATGAAAATTAACTGCTACTTACGTCAATTGCATTCCTTTAATATGAGCTGGAATTTGGTTCGATACTCTCCAGGTCCAACGTCTCCGTGTCGCTGGAACCATTCAAGTAACAATGATGAGGTGGCAGTCTGAGTAAAGTGTGACCCGCATGTTTTGGCATTTCGTCAGTTACGTATTTTTCGTACTCTTTAGCACGAGATTTGACCATTGCCAGCAATTCCACCTTAACATGACCCTCGTGGAAAACTATTTTTACTCTATAGCCAAGTTATGTCACTTTTTTCAAGATTTGTTTGGTATGAGTTGTAATCTTACACTGTGGTAGGGGACATTGTCCACATCAACAAAGCTATTCGGCTGCAATTTGGGGAGAATCTTTTCAAATCAGGATTTCAAAACGTCGCCATTCATTTATTCATTGATCTGGCACGTGGTCTCTGCTTGCCGGGAGCTGAAACATCACCGAATGTAGCTTTTTGCTACGCCACTTCGCAAGGCTTTCCGCGCGCATGCTTAACAGTGCTCGCCAGTTCCGTCATAATTCACAACTGGATACGCCTGTCAGCTTCAATATGCGCGTACAGCATGATTTACTTTGATTACAAGTTAACTTAACTATTAGTATATTTGTTTTCTATAGATGAAACATGCTTAGTATGCACTTGTGCGCTTTAGAAAAACGAACTCAAGACTCCACACCTCAGTAACAGTACTTTTTCAAGGGACTATTTACACTGCGGAAGCATCATAGAAATTGTAAAGAAGGGGCGCTATGATCAACGGTTTTGTTTACATCTAGCAATATACACAAGCAGCAGTTTATAGTCTAATGAGAAAACATTGATTCTTTTAGCCGTTATTGTAGCTGTGCCCTTCTATTCGCTACTTTATGCACCCAGCATTAATACATACGGTCCTGAATGGCGATCAAGAAGTTGTGTAAAGTTTAAATAAACGACATTTCATGCATAAAATACTTGCAAGATGATAAACGAATGGTTTCCCAAAGCGCGACACAGAGAGTTGGCTGAGTGGATTAGCTTTCTAGAATAAGGTGAGAGAAAGGCTAGGTTTGTAACGTCACATTGCTTTTTTCTTCTTCTCATAGTCTTTATTGTCTGTGTTAGTTATTAACTTGGTTCTCTTTTGAGCCAAAGATACAAGAATGAAAATCCGATAATTATGGATCTACAGGGATTTGCTCACCGTATAAGCTGCGTCGAGCTTACTCCACCGGCAGGTGGCTGAGGCCCTTTCCCTTTGAAGGTTAACTATGGGCTATCTGGTGATACTACCGTAGCTGATGTTGTAAACCAAGTTACGTAGTTGGCTTTCATTCTCTTTTGTCAACGATATTAAATCTAATAGGTTTTGTTTCATGCTTAAATCTTGTGTTTCACTTTGCATTTGTGAAATGTTTAAAACTTGGTTGAATGAGTGAAGCACAATACCAACCATAATAACACATCTACTATGAACTATCTTCCAGAGGAAAACATGGCTATTATTGTATTTTGTAAACAGCTATAATGTTAAAAATGTTATTTGTATTATAATATCAAATTACAGGCTCCAAGAGATAATACAAAGGGTAATGTAAGTTTTTGGCTGATCACGAAGTATTTTAAGGCAATTTCAATGATATAGTGGTGAAGTAAGCTGTATAGGTATAATGCCATTTAGACAACACTAACTTGCAAGGAAAAGTTCCTATGCGAATAAGTAACCGCATACTTCAGAACCCACCTCGAACCTTTACACGATTTTTACAGCTTCATACAGTTTTTTGAGCACGGTTTGATAGTTTTAACACAAGTAAACACTGCACCTGGCATTAAAATTCTGTATGAGCTAAAAACTGCCATAATTTGTGACTGAAGCGAAAACTATCTACCTAGTTCTCAGTATTTTTTGATAAGGCTGTACAACGAAAGCACGTGTTGGCTGAAGATTTAAATCCAACTGGTACCACTGTGTAGATCTGCCACTCTGTGTTCCAATGTTATTGTCAACTGATGCATGTGATAGTTTGTTCCTTTAGGGGAATGCGTAAAGTTGTGCGTGAATGTACGATAATAAATAAAAGTTTGTAAACTCGTCTAAAATTTCTGCTGCAGCTCTCTGTGTCCGGGTATGATGTTTTAGGAATTGACATACATAGTGATTGCCTTCTGTCCTAAACAACATTTATAAACCGAGTTCTCTACCCCTCCTCTACAAAGGCTTAGCAAGACCAGCACCTGGGGAAGTAGCTTTCGTAGAATTAGAAAAGGCAAATAGAAATGGAATAACAATGAATAATAATATTCTGTTATGGGTGTTTGGCCAAAGAAGAAGGGGAAATTAAGAAATTATGCATGAGACTAAAAAAAGGATTATAGAACTTAAATAGTTGGTGGACAGAGATAGGAGAATTATGGAAAAAATAGGAAAGAGAGATATATAGAGATTAGAGGAAAGGAATGCAATCAATCTGGGTAAATTGGTAAAATGCAGAATAGAAGCTATAGAAAGGCAGGAAATGTGGGGAAGTCTATAAAATATGAAATCATTACAATTTTACAAACAAATAAAAATAAATTGCGGACAAGAAGCATATGCAGATTACTGCAGTAGGCAAGAGAGAGAAGGGTTAGCTCGGATGAGAACAGGAACAATATTTCTAAGAGGAATAAGAGGTAGGAAAAGGGGAATTTGTGAATTGTGTGGGGCAAAAGAAAGCATAGAACACTATGTAACAGAATGTAAGGAGGTTGCTATATGGAGAAAAAGGGTTTGGGAGGAAAAATGGGAGAAAGTAGAGAAGAGGATAGTAGCTATAAAAATATTAACAGGATAGGAGGAAAAGAAGGTAAGAAGTATTGGTGAGTTCTTGCAGAAAGTAAAAGAAAAATGGGCATGGAATTTGTAGAATATAAAAAAGGGAGTTGGGGGCAGGAAAGGGGCTAATTATGTAACAAGGAGGCATGAAGGTTAAGAGCTACCTGGCACAGTAGAAGACCAGGGTGTCATGCAAGCCAAGGTAGCAACAAAGTAAAGACAAATAAATGTAGCCAAAAGTTGTAAAATTTTGAAATATGCACAATAATTAATTCATTAATTCATAAACTGTTGTAGAAATCATTTATTAGAAGGTATTCAAGAGGAGCCTAAGTCATATGTGCCGCTTAAGCACGTTGCATAAATGTTTTTCAATAATAGAAACTTTCGTCGTTTAATTTCACCGTGATCGCTATGGAAATTATTTTTGCAGCAGACCGTATATTTGATGATTAAACAACCATCTCCACTTAATGAATGCATGGAAATTTAAAGGAAAAAGAATTTCATAAATAGTTCAGAACCAGGTTCCCTCTGCAGGGCTAGAATGTGCGAGAGATGACGATAAGGCACGAACCTTATTCCTCTTCAAGACCACGTTGTCCTCAACCAGACGAGGCATGAACAAAGGCCGTGAAATATGTAGAACATTTCCTTCTTTCACTGTCTGTTACACTCTTCCATGGAGATAAAGGCTTACTTAAAAGCTTTAAGTGTTTTGACCTTCAGTCAACTCAATTTGGTATCGCCAAAATCAGTGAAGAGTAATATTAAGATATAGATACTAGATATGCTGAAGGGTTCTTTATTATTTTTGGTAGCTTTATTTAGACCTGTCTCCAACATTTTCAAAAGGATGGTTAAGATTACGATGTACTTATCTGATGTTGCTGATCTCGAGTTTTCCTGAAGATGAGTAAGAATGAAGATATTTTATGTTCTTTACTCGTTCTTACATAAAAGAAGTACTGTATTTCAACAAAAGAGCTTTTTTACACACATGAATAAATAAAATGAAGGGCGACACAATACGAGGGGGTGTGGTAGAGTTTCAATTATCACCCTTAAAAATGTGATAGAGAGTTTGTGTTGATATGTGCTAGTTAGAAACGAACATGAACGGAGCATTCGTTTAATGCAACCTGAGAAGTCTGGACTGGCAGAGCATTGTTTTGATAACGACCATAGAGTCACCTTTCGGGAGATGAGCATCTTGGCAAAATGAAACAGTTACTGGGAGCGGAGACTTACGAGCACTGGGAGGTTACTTTTTACCCAGACAAGGCAAATTTTTACCAATATTAAAATTCGAATATATAGAAAACTAAACATTATCAGAAATTGAAATTCGGTATGATTACTGTATAAGAATGTGTGCATTTAACTGCTGTATAATATTTAAATTACGTTCACATAGGTCCATGCAAAAGAGGCATAAATCACACCGTGTGTCCTGAAAAAAAAATATTACACCCTATATTTCAGGTGCACTTTACTTGTAGGAATTTAAAGCTACATGCACCAAGCTTTATCCTAAATAAGCTAAGATACAGATTTATAATATCGGCTAAATGAAAATCGCATATAGTTTATACTCCGTACATGAAAAATTAATTATTTTTGAGTAAAAAAAGATAATATTTTCAAGGACTGAATATTTGTTTTTATCCATTTTATAAATCACAAGAATATAAATGTTAGCCGAATGTGTTCAAGGAACTTTGACAAATAACCACTACAAATTTTGTGTCAATATCTTTCACAGTTTTTGAGAAACATGCACCTAAAGTATGAAAAATCAAGGTTTTGGGAAATCACGATCAAATATTAAGCACCATTCTCAGGAAGTGGGCGTATCATTACGCCATGTTTAAATTGACGAATTAAAGGGCTTTAATACCAGCTGACAACCTATGTTATATATCATTTTAAAATTGAAAAATTATATAGTTTTCTAACATTAAAAACAAAAAATGGATTTTTTTTTAAACCTATGGACCTCCCAGTGCCCTTAAGGAGGCTTTGGCAATTTCTTCCGAGAGGAGCACGCTTAATCGTGATGCTGGATTTCAGTTCAGCTCCTTTTCGAAACAGGCCTTAAAATGGAAATCTGTCGGTTAAGAAGCACAGATCTGTACAGCTTGATTATCAAGTTAAGGAGTTACGTTTCTTTGACCCAATTAATTTTCTATACTCACGCCATCTCCTGACCTAGTATTTAATTAACTGAAAACAGTCTTTTGTTTAGTAACGGGAGTTTTGGTAGTGTTTTGTCTTTGTTTACATTTGTGTTATATCCAGTGATACATTTGTGGTTACAACATTTATTAAAATATCCTGCTGATGGGAGAGAGGTACACTACGAAATCGTCGCTTTCTAGTCGTCTTTACACCTGGCTTGCTTATCGAGAAGAACTTGAACAGAATTGAAAATGTTTATAGCCCTGTGGTACAAATGATAAGAATACCAATATTAAATATTTTAGAAACTTATCTAAGAAAGTTCGGGTTTAGTTTAGTTACTTTATACTTATTGGGCGATGAACCTCGTTAGGAAGGCATTCTTCATAATCAGAGCCCGGATTTCTAAGCAAAATGCTAATAAATGTTTTTTTTTCTCTCTTAAATATAGGGTTTGCTTAATTACTTTATGCTTTTATAATTAATATGGTTTATTTTATTCAAATCATGTAAATTTAATGGCAAATGTTCACTCCTAGCCATAATTTTATCATTCAGATGGTTTACCTCATCTTGCTAAAACTGTCAGAAGCCGAAATAAGGACGTGCATCTTCTTGTGCATAGGAGCTAGGAATGTGCAGAAAAAAGTTTGGGAGAAAAAATAGAAGAAAGTAGAGAAGAGTGTAGTAGCTGTAAAAATGTTAACAGGAAAAGAGGAAAAGAAGCTAAGAAGTATTGGCGAGTTCTTACAGAAAGTAAAAGAAAGATGGACAAAAATGTAAAGAATATATGAAAGGAAGATGAGGGGGAAGAATGGGGCTAATTAAGTAACATGGAGGCATGAAGGTTAAGAGCTACCTGGCAGAGCAGAAGATCAGGGTGTCATGTAAGCCAAGGTAGCAACAAGGTAAAGACAACGATGGGAGGAAGAAATGGGCTAATTAAGTAACAAGGAGGCATGGAGGTTAAGAGCTCCCTGGCAGAGCCGAAGACCAGGGTGTCATGTAAGCCAAGGTAGCAACAAGGTAAGGACAACGATGGGAGGAAGAAAGGGGCTAATTAAGTAACAAGGAGGCATGGAGGTTAAGAGCTGCCTGGCAGAGCAGAAGACCAGGGTGTCATGTAAGCCAAGGTAGCAACAAGGTAAGGACAACGATTGGAGGAAGAAAGGGGCTAATTAAGTAACAAGGAGGCATGGAGGTTAAGAGCTACATGGCAGAGCAGAAGACCAGGGTGTCATGTAAGCCAAGATGGCAACAAGGTAAAGACAACGATGGGAGGAAGAAAGGGGCTAATTAAGTAACAAGGAGGCATGGAGGTTAAGAGCTACCTGGCAGAGCAGAAGACCAGGGTGTCATGTAAGCCAAGGTAGCAACAAGGTAAGGACAACGATGGGGGAAGAAAGGGGCGAAGTAGGTAACAAGGAGGCATGCAGGTTAAGAGCTACTTAGCAGATCAGAAGACCAGGGTGTCATGAAAGCCAAGGTAGCAACAACGTAAAGACACGTCGAAGAAGAGGATAGAAATGGTGCAGATCTCAGGCCAGAACAGGGCGACCAATCCATAAATAGACGTAGGCAACTTCGGACCAGAACAGGACGTCAAGAATGGGCTGAGAGGAGAAGGGGACAGCCACAACAGATCATCACACGGAGCTCATCTGATACCGAAGATAGCTAGAGACAACATTTGTTGAAATACAATTGATAGATAGCAGATTGGTAGAAAGTGCTGGCAGTAAACAGTTTTTCATCCACATGTATTGTTAATTTAACTAGTCAGAATGTTTTATAATAGAGTAGAACTGCCAGCTTAGGATATAGATTAAAGATATATGTAAAGCAGCTGGGAAACCGGCTGCTATAGGTTAGATAGCTTAGTAGGTTAGGAGTAGTTAGTTTAGCTATAGGTAATCTGCGAAATGTAATAATGTTCCAATCTAAAGAAATGTAATAACAATAAAGAGATGTAACTGTGGAACTTATGTCCTGGTATAGACTCAAGGCACCAGGGCATAGTTCATGCAGATTTTATTTATTTATTTTTATTTAGTCTAAAGAATATAGGAAAGGAAGATGAGGGGGAAGAAAGGGGCTAATTAAGTAACAAGGAGGCTCGGAGGTTAAGGGCTACCTGGCACAGCAGAAGACCAGTGTGTCATGTAAGCCAAGGTAGCAATAAGTTAAAGACAATTAAATATAGTCTGCAGAATATAAGAAAGGAAGATGAGGGGGAAGGAAAGGGGCTAATTAAGTAACAAGAAGGCATGGAGGTTAAGAGCTACTTGACAGAGCAGAAGACCAGGGTGTCATGTAAGCCAAGGTAGCAACAAGGTAAAGACAAATAATATACTCTACAGAATATAAAAAGGAGGATGAAGGGGGAGGAAAGGGGCTAATTAAGTAACAAGGAGGCATGGAGATTAAGAGCTACTTGGCAGAGCGGAAGACCAGCGAGTCATATAAGTCAAGGTAGCAACAAGGTAAAGACAAATATAGTCTAAAGAATATAAGAAAGGAAGATGAGGGGGAAGAAAGGGGCTAATTAAGTAACAGGAGGCTCGGAGGTTAAGGGCTACCTGGCACAGCAGAAGACCTGTGTGTCATGTAAGACAAGGTAGCAACAAGTTAAAGACAATTAAATATAGTCTGCAGAATATAAGTTAGGAAGATGAGGGGGAAGGGAAGGGGCTTATTAAATAAAAAGGAGGCATGGAGGTTAAAAGCTACCTGACAGAGCAGAAGACCAGGGTGTCATGTAAGCCTAGGTAGCAACAAGGTAAAGACAAATAATATACTCTACAGAATATAAAAAAGCAGGATGAAGGGGGAGGAAAGGGGCTAATTAAGTAACAAGAAGGCATGGAGGTTAAGAGCTACCTGGCAGAGCGGAAGACCAGGGTGTCATGTAAGCCAAGGTAGCAACAAGGTAAAGACAAATAAATATAGTCTAAAGAATATAAGAAAGGAAGATGAGGGGAAGGAAAGAGGCTAATTAAGTAACAAGGAGGCATGGAGGATAATAGCTACCTGACAGAGCAGAAGACCAGGGCGTCATGTAAGCCAAGGTAGCATTAAGGTGAAGACAAATAAAAGTAGTCTATAAATATAAGAAAGGAAGATGAGGGGGGAAAAGGGGCTAATTAAGTAACAAGGAGGCATGGAGGTTAAGAGCTGCCTGGCAGAGCAGAAGACCATGGTGTCATGTGAGCCAAGGTAGCAACAAGGTAATTGATGAAATAA